>JAOQMR010000006.1:5724851-5747319 GCA_027563865.1 Erythroxylum pelleterianum | reverse complement strand
TGAAATGTGCACTGTCTCAATGGGGGTTTCATAACTCAAGGTCAGATACCTCTCTATTTTACTCAAACAAACATAGAATTATTACAATGCTACTGGTCTATGTAGATGACATTCTGATCACAGGAAATTCAACACAAGCAATGCATGCAATAATCAATCAATTGCAGTCTCAATTTGCACTTAAAAGACTTGGAAGCATAAATCATTTCCTTGGATTTGAAGCATCAGAAACAGACATGGTCTATACCTTTCACAGAAACAATACATTGAAGATCTACTTACCAGAACAAATATGTCCTCGTGCAAGCCTTCATCAACACCCATCACTCCAGCAACCAAGTTGTCTCTGCAGAATGACACACCATTTGAACCCCCAAAGCTTTACCAAAGTACAATAGGAGCTCTTCAATATCTGTGCAACACAAGACCAGACATTAGCTACGCAGTCGACAACGTAAGCCAATTTTTACAAAATCCTTTAAACACACACTAGATCGCATGTAAAAGAGTTTTGCGTTACCTGAAGGGAACCTCAAATTGGGGACTGATCTTCTAACCATCATCGTCGCCTCTTGATCTCCATGCGTACAGTGACTCTGACTGGGCCAGCTCCCCCGATGATCGTAAATCAACAACCGGAGGATGTGTATTTTTAAAGGGAAACCTAATCTTCTAGATCTCTAAGAAACAGACGACAGTAGCTCGATCTAGTACTAAGGCTGAATAGTGAGCCCTATCTCAGGTATAGACAGAAGTCTTCTATCTCACATCTCTACTGTCTGAGCTAGGTTTCTCTCTCACTGACAAACCCATCCTATGAAGCGATAATAACGGAGCTTGATCTCTCGCTTAAAATCCTCTCTTTTACTCAATAACAAAACACATTGAGATCGGTGTACACTTCATAAGAGACAAAGTGGAGAAAGGAAAAATAGAGATTAAATATGTGAACACCGACAATCAACTCGCCGACATTCACACCAAACCCCTAAGCTCAACAAGATTTCAACTTATGATAAGCAAACTGAACCTAGTTCAAAGCCTAGGTTCAGTTCAAGTAGGGGTGTTGGAGAAGAAGATTCAAGAGAGAAGGAGGAAAGCTTCAGACAAAAATCACGTGACTTTACCAAGCTACAAACAATACATAAGACATTAAGGGCAGATTGGACATTTACTAATAACCAGCTGGACTAGTACAATCTATTGTAATTTGAATAAATCTCCACCCTCTATTTTATTATGTCCTTTCTAACAATGTATGGTACAGATCAATTCAACAATTGTATAAATACAAGTCTAAACAATAATACTAAATTCAGCTGAAAAAGTGTTCTGTAATGTACCTTCTCTTACATTGTCATTATCTATTGATTCTCCCGGTTTGCCATATAACATGAAAAATTCACCACCACAATACCTGTCTAAGCAATTTTTATTAACATAATGAAGAAGTATTGTTATTCGGTCATAGAAAGTTTTGCAGGGGACTGTCTTGAAAATTTGAACTTTGACTTCTTAATGAGGAAATCACAAGTCAAACTCGAACCATCCAATAATATCCAGACGCAATTGCACATTACAAGATGGATCATCTGACATGAAGAGAACTTTTGACTTTTTACAGCCTTGGATTCATAATAGTAACTTGGGGTTGGAGTTGTTAATCACCTATTGGATTTGGCAACTGTTTCTAAACACATACAAAGAACCTTCCGTTTTGAGTTTGACACCAAAATCTTGTTTTCGATGCTAAAAACAAAAGTACTGAAAGTTGTCATAGATAATGAAAGAGAAAGCTCATGGCGATGCTGCCCTACATACATCAGGGTAAAATATCTGAGAGAAAGGGTAAAAGGAATAGAACTAAAAACATAAACAATATATATATAATATAGAACGTAACGTAACTATCAGTGTCACTCCTAATTCACTCGTGTGCATTGCTGGGATGATGTTTGCTAGCGATGGGGATTACTAAAAATAAAATTTTAATTGTTTCTGGTCAGACATGTCACATTCATTATTACTCACATTTGGTTTCTTCTTCACATTATTTCTGTATTGCCATGGACATGTCCATGCTATAGCCAGACATTCAACACTACCAACCATAAACTTTAAGGGTAACATATTCTTACGTAAGTCACTTATCTACCAATACATGTCAGGAGTCGAACGACCACTGTAAAATTCTTACAATTGGATTCCAATTCAATTGTTAAATTGTCACCAATTGATAGCAATCTTTATCCCAAAACTAGTTATTTGGTTAGAAAAGCAATATTACCTCGACCCATGATACATGTGCTATTGTCTTGGATCGCGCACGTCTAATGGACCTATTGTTTCCATGATATAATATTTATGGAGCTTGCCCTGGAGACCTAATGAGAGGAGGTTTTGACACATGCCTACGGTTAAGCTGTTAGCGTCAAAGCCGGAGGGCTTCCGGTCGAGGGGCCCGACGCAGCGACAACATCCCGGAAGATCAGTTCTTGAATAGGAAAAGTGGGGAGGAGACAAAAGGAAGAACAGACAATCCCATCCCATGCATGATCAATTCTTCTTTGTTCAAGGAAAGATCTGGTTTATCGTAAATGATAAGGTAACATCCTCGGAGCCATTTCCTGTGCGGTTATTAGGGAGGATGAAAGGTTGGTCAATGCTAAATCCTAACGTGTCTCCTATTAGGTCCGCTGGTAAGGCGAAGGTGTATATTTCTTGTTCTCATAGTTAAAGTTCTGACGAGTATAAGCTGAAGTAATCCTCTTAACTATTACGATGTCAAATGCAACAAAAATACTTGTTTAACGCTCAAAGCAGCGAGATTTTTTTTTTTTGGGGTAAATTCTAGCATAAAAGCTCTTCGCTTTACGAGGATTAGAGATCGAGTTATCAATTTTAAACGGGGAGGGGATCCTTTGTTCCCCTTACCCTGACCCTATTCTGGTCCCTTCTATGGCCTTATAAACGATCTTCTATTTATATTTTATAAATAAATATCAATTATTCCAAAGCTCAAAAAGTTATTAAAAGAAAAGGTTTTCAATGAATTTGGCACACACTAAAACATCTTCAATTAAGTATAATATATCAGGATTAGGTAACATGAATGCTTTTTCTTTCTTTTTTAATAATTTATTTTGCTTACAAAAACAAATCAACACTGCCCATCTAGAGAATGGCCCATAGCAGTTGAATAAAGGCCCAAAATTTGACGAGATGGGAGGTGGGTGGGTCAGTAAGGTTTGGCACCAAACAATGACGTATGGGTGATGTGGGCGATCAGTAAATATCATCTAAAGTGCTGTCCATGTATTTATTATTATTAATTGTGTGTTTGGAATATATATGAAAAAAATGAGATTGTAAAGGGCAAACAAAGCGTGCGAAGGTGGTGGCAGTTAATGATGGTTATGAAATTCCCTCGATCCTTATTAAAATTGCAAAATAATGTTTGGGGTTAGCATAAAAGCAAAAAAATCGACACGCGTGTACCCAAATTTCTGTCACCAATGAGACATCATTATTGCTCCTTGAGATTTTTGAGTGCTCCCTTCATTCCTCCTTTTATCATTACCATTTTTTAATTCCATCCTCATCTTTTTTTGTAATGATAACTTCACCAACATTTATTTTATTTTTATTCTTAGTTTAATTTTAAGTAATAATAAATTAAAGCAAAGTCTTAACTTTTTGCACTGGTTCAATCTTAATTCTCCTCGTTTTTTTTTTTTACTTTCCATTTCGTTCATCAAATTCATAATCATATAATTGGACTACTGGAACATCTCACGTAACAAAGTAAACACACAGGCAATTCGATGATGGACTTTTTTAAAAAACTACGTTAAGTGGGATACAAAGTGAAAGGTAATGAATACATATAGACAATGGACATGGGCTCCTTTCGAAAGAAAGCAAAAGTTGAAAGTTAACATCACAATTGAGCAAACCATAAATTTAAGATTTCATGACCACACCAATGAACCAAGGAGATATTTTTTTTCTTTTTCCCCCAAAAATTAAACTAGAGATTGAAATTATGATCATAATTATAATATTCTAATTTTAATTTAAATCAAAGGATTAAAAATTATTTTCGTAATTTAAATTTGTAATTTTTTAATTTGATAAAAGTAAAATTTACCAATAATATTTATTGTGTTAGAATTGAGTTGGGGGCGTGTAACGGACTTGGGAGTGAGCGCGTGGAGTGAAAGGAAGGTGATGAAGGGAGTTAGATGTCGCGTTCTGTAGCCGGCAATCCAAAATTAAAAGCCGCTTTCTTGTCCCCCAACACATCATCTCTATTCAACCTGTTTTTCTCTGTCCCCTGTCTACCTCACTCCTCCACTCAAAATTGCCCTATTTTCTCTTCTACGTAACTTCTACTCTATTCACATCATCCCCTTTTTACCCCCCGCTAACTGCCAAGAACACCTTCTAAAACGCACCATCCGTGGCGTAGCATTATTGGAAATTTATTCTCGCCGGGTGCGTTGATTTCCACATTTGCCCCCCTTCTATTGCCAACTTGTGAAGATGTGATAAGTTGGTGGGCGGGTTCCATTTGGAGTTAACCCACTCATGCGGGTGCGGATGGGATGGTGCTTCTGTTCTGTGCCGCTTTAATTTAAGTAGCCTGGGGCATTTTAAGAAGAGGAATCTTTATCTTTGTGTATTAATTAGATACGGAGGGTTGAGTTTGTTGTATTTGGGAAAGAAAGAAATATTCCCGTCATTGCCTTATTTGTCCTTGCAAAACTGACTATAGCTAGGAATTGTCTGTAGTTTTTAGGGGATAAGGAGAATAATAATTGAACATTAAGTGTGGGAGAGAATCCTTTACTGTTGTTGATAATAAAGTCAAGCCATGGTATTGCTTTTACATGAAAGAGAGTCGGGGGGTTGGGAACGGAATCACCTGCCCAGAAAGCTTTAGGACATTGGGCTTATCTTGATCCGAGTGGCTGTGATTTTTAAGAAATATGCCATCAAGACGCTTAACATGATATGATAGAAAAAAACTTTTTCCCAATTTGGGCAAGTAAAAGTTGGAGTGAGAATGAATGTATCTGATCGTGGCTTCAAATACAGAACGTTTTGTATATAAGAACTGAAATTAAACAAATTATAATACCCAAGATTACAAGTACAAATTACCTCATTCATGAAGTTAGCTTTCGGTGGCTGTTGTTATTGTTTAATAATAATAATAATAATAATTTTATTTATATCAAGAATTGTAAGCTCTTCGTTTTTATATTTTTACTGTAAATATTTGTGAATGAAAATAATAATAGAAGAAAAAGTGATTTTTCATAAAAAGAAGAAGAGTTTGAATAATTGAGGGAGAGAGAGGTTTACATTAAATGCATAGAGTTTCACATCAGGACAGCAAAAAAACTTTTGTTACCCTTATTCCTGCCAAATGGAGGGTCCTTAGCTCTCTCTTCCTTTCTCTCTCTAGAAGCCGTTCTCAGCTAAGCAACGAAACCCCCAATCGATCTTCTTATTTGTCTACAAAAATCCACCAGGTAAAACCTCTTCTTCTTTCATGTTTTTTACTGCACAAGTCGCTCTGTTTTTGATGCTCCCGGGGTTACACGACGATTTGGTCGTTGCGCGTGTCTGGGTTAGTTCTCTGTTTGGTTTCTGTGTAAGCTCTGGACAGCAGAAGTGAGACGATAGCTGGAAATGTTAAAAACAGAAGTGAGAAACTTTAGCTTCTCTGTTGCTGCAGTGAATCCTTTCCAAAGCTGGGTTTAGCCGGGGTTTTTTTCTTCTTCTTTTTTCACAGGGATTTTCATGACTAGTATTAAGTCATATTGATAACGTTTCCTCATCAAAAATCGATTTGTTATCGGGGTGACGTTTCCGTGTGGGCCTTATACTCACACGGGGTTTCCCTTTTTGTACGGCAATTACTTCTTGTTCAATGCTTGCTGCACATTGTTGATGTTCTCAAAACTACGTTTTCTTGCTCTCTCTTGTTGGAGCTCCCTTCTACTTCAACATGTTCGTTACTGATTCTTTAAATTGAAACGAGATGTGGGTCTCTCTTGTTCTGAGCGTTGATTTTAGCAGTTTTTTGTTTTTCCTGAAGGAATTTTAACTCTTTCTTTCTTTTTGACGGGATTTGACTTAGAAAACCCTTTTAGTTCACAGGTAATGTACTTCAGTTTTAAAGATTAATTTCGGGATGATGTTCGTTGATTTTGGTACTGAGCTTAATTTCTCTTGAATTTTTATTTGATGCAAAATTTTACATGAAAACTTGTTATTCCATTGAATTTTCTATCAACTACTCTCAATCTTTGAGAATTTTGTAATGTTTAGGTTTTGTTGCTTCTCGCATGCCCTTGGAATTTGGAGGGATTTATGGTCGAATTAACACTACACTATTTATAGGAAGATTTTATCGTTTCTTGATGTCCTGGCCGAGCTTGTTTTACTTTGTGAGTCGATATTTCATATTGGTGAACTTACTTTCTTGTCATAAGATCCAAGGCTTTCTGCATGCTAGATTTGTGTCATTGGAGCTTCGAGCATTTGGTGTTTTCTCACTAGCTTTGACAGCAAATATAAGCAGGTTAGAGAAGGGAATTCTGAGTGTTCTCTAAATCAATGTCTCCCCCACCACTAGGTGTTGTGGAAGAGGAGGGTCAGAGTAACGTTACACTGTTGGCTTCTTCAGCCTCTGCCGAAAGTGTGTGCCAGAATGGATTGGAACTAAAGGAGCGTAACTATATGGGTTTGTCTGATTCTTCTTCTGTGGACAGTTCTATAATCTCTGCTGCGTCCAAAGAGGGCAAGACTAGTCTGAATCTAAAAGCTACAGAATTGCGCCTTGGACTTCCGGGGTCTCAATCTCCTCAAAGAAATCAAGAACTTTGTCATTTGAGCTCCATAAAGCTTGATGAGAAGCCCTTCTTCCCTTTACGTCCCTCAACCGATAGCCACTGTGCTTCAATGCAGAAAAATGTTGTTGCTGGTAACAAGAGAGGATTCTCTGATGCTATGGATGGGTTCTCAGAGGTGAATACATTTGAATTTATTGAACAGAATAATAGCAGTGCTGCTACTGAGTTTAATATGGAAACAACTCATGTGGTGCAGGGTAAATATCTTGCCAGCTCAGAGGTAGGTGCTATGTTGTCTCCCAGACCCTCCCCGAACTTGGGGCTGAAACAAGGTTCTGCTATGGACAACCTTGGAGCTCAACCAAATAAAGCAAAAGAGGTCGTAACCCCAAAAGCATTAGAGGAGAGGCCTCATGCTTCAAATAACACTAGGCCAAACCGTAACGGCTCATCAAACAACAACATTGCCCCAGCTACCAAGTAAGTGTACAGGGATTTTGATTGAACCTATGAGAAAAATGTTTTATCTTACCTCCTTCTTATTTTCTTATTTGGCAGGGCTCAGGTTGTGGGTTGGCCACCCGTCAGATCATTTAGGAAGAACTCACTAGCTACCTCTTCAAAGAACACTGAAGAAGTAGATGGAAAAGTGGGGGCTGGTGCATTGTTCATCAAGGTCAGCATGGATGGTGCTCCTTATCTTCGGAAAGTGGACTTAAGAAATTACTCTGCATATCCGGAGCTGTCTTCTGCCCTTGAGAAGATGTTCAGCTGTTTTACCATAGGTGAGCCTATTGACTTCATATTTCATCTGTAAAAATTCTATTGCAGATCAAGTTACTGCTAGTTGTGACGTTCTTAGGTCAATATGGGTCTCATGGAGCTCTTGGAAGGGAGGTACTGTGTGAGAACAAACTCAAGGATGTGCATGGTTCTGAGTATGTTCTCACATTCGAGGACAAAGATGGTGACTGGATGCTTGTTGGAGATGTTCCCTGGGAGTAAGTACTGTTTCTGCTCCACGTGTTTGTTTTCCTTTATTGGTTCAAATCTCCTTCATGTTTTTACTACTCTTTAGATGTTTCTCTTACCTGTTTAAATCTGGTGATTATCCGTACTTTGTGTGCTTTTGATACTTATATGGGGTATTTGAGGATTTGTCTAGATTCTGCATAGACTTTGAGGAACATTCCATGTGTATTACATAGCTGTAGTAGTTAACAATCTATTCTATGTGCATTCTAGAGGAGTGGATTGGCAGCAATTGCCAAAAAGAACTTTCCATGAATACCACATAGAAAGCTGGGTATTATTCTTATCTCATTATGTTGAAATTATCTTTTATCTTTATCTAATTGATTTTCAAGCATTCTTAAAATCTATGAATTCATGTTAGGTGGAGGAGTTAGCTTTTATGCATGTAACTGTTAGCAGTGTGTTTCCCAGTTTTGTGCAAATAATATTTAAGAATTTCAAATACTATTGCTGCTGGAAGGCATTATATAATGCCGTTAGACAAAAGATTCTTTTATTTATCTTTCATGATGTAGCTTTGCTGCCGTTTAATTAGAGCTGGTAGACTCTTTTGAGCATGCATTAGTGCCCTTATGTGATGCTTTGGATTACTTCACCATAAGCCAATCCTGACAAGTCATTGATATTAGTTTTGATACACTGGTTTATTCTCTTCGATGCATATTTAAAAACATAACATGTTATCTGTGAGTAAAGTGCCACAGAGAGAATTACAAATCAGAACCGACAGGTTCTACATTTTTGTCTGAACTTTTTTCCTCACAAGGATCTTACTTTATTTTATCTTATGTGAGTGGGATGAGCACTAGGCAGCAGGAATTCTGAAGGAAATAATTGCCCTATCATGTAAAACTAGAAATCATTGTTTTTGGCTCTGAACTTTTTGTGCTTTGTACGGCATTATGAGATGAAACTAAATTTGCATTTTAGCTCATCTACTTATCCACTTTCTGAAATTTCCCACATTTCAATATTTTTGCTTCTCCGTGGATTTCATCGTTCTTTTTTCTCATTGTTATCTGATAACTTCTTGGTGCAGCTGCATTCTAATCCAAACTTTTGTTCTTCTTCAGGATGTTTATTGACACTTGCAAGAGGTTAAGGATCATGAAGAGCTCTGATGCCATTGGCCTAGGTCTGTGTTTTATTAAATGTCATTCTCTAACCCAAATTTCTTTCTTCATATTTCCACAAGACCTTGCCTTCTGGTATGCTTACATTCAAAAAAACGACTAGAAGGAGAATACATGGGTCTAATAGAGTAACTTATGGTATAATGCAGGTATTTTCTATCCCTAGGATTAATGGTTAATAGTAGTGCCAAAAGTGCAAGGCTGGTCTCTTTGCCAATAAACCAAATCTAATGTTGAAAAAGTGAAACTTGTTAGTTTCATTCGTATTTATGAAACTGGGCGTGAAAGGAAATTTGCAGATTCAGAATGTTGTTTACAGTGACACAAATACTGAAAATGTTCATTGTTGCTATTTTGAATTGTATAGTTAACGCATTTTTTAGGACCCTCAGGGCTGATAAAGCTGTTGTTATTGAACTTGCCAAGCTTCCCTCAATTTACACATAATAACATGTTACTCATAATCTGAATTGAAAATTGCATGTTATTCTGTCATTTTTTATGCTGTAAGGCTGTCTACCCTTGTTGTACATGTTGGCTGCTGCCTTCTCAAAAATGATGGATAAGATCTAGTCCATGACGTCAAAGTTTTGCATAAAAAATGGCAACCGTTGTCTATTGCCTTCTCAAAAATGATGGATAAGATCTAGTCCATGAAGGCACAGTTTTGAAGCTGTATAATCATATTAATAATATCCATCTTCTGCCTAATAATATCCATCTTCTGCGTATGTAGTTTGAAACTTATCTTCTTGTAATATCCTCTGGATTCATCTGCTAGATGTGCATTAAAGTAAATGCCCAATTAAAGGAACTGGAATAATTCTTATTGGAGAATGGTGGCTGCTGTGTATTGATATACATGTGTTAGTTTGATTCTTTGTTGTCATTTTCTTCTTGCTTCTGTTTATTTAAACTCATTTTGGGATAATTTAAATGTTTTGCAGCTCCAAGGGCTGTAGAAAAATGCAAGAGCAGGACTTAGCCGGCAGTGAGCATTATCCTGGCTATCCGTTCAGCAGCTTCTTGGATGATACCTGGAACAGGGCAGGGGAACTAGAGAGCAAGCATTAAGTATTGCTGGACTGGGTGGGAGATCATTGCTTTCTGCAGTTGTCTTAATGTGTTCATGTTTCTGTTACAACAAGGTTCCTTTGTTCTAATCTCTGTTTAATTAAAATCATAAAACTCCATAGACCACTTTGTTTGGGAGTGAGACTGCAATTTATGTGTTAAAAACAGAGTATGGACAAGTTCCTGCTTCAATGCAGGAAATACAGTTTGTAAAGTGCGTTGTTTATTATTTATGTTAATTGTATGTGTTTGTATGGTGAGAAAACGTATCCAATCTGACCACATGCTTATGTAGGCTAAATCTCATCCCTGTCAAACATTGTTGTTATTAGCAAAATTTAAGGCATTTCCTTGTTTAAATAGTCAAGTGGTTGTTTACTGTTGGACTAAAGAATTGCTTTGTAGTATATCAAATTGAACTGTGCGTAGGTTGCCTAGGAGTTCTGCTTAAAAAAAGGTGATATTGCCAGGTTGGTTGATACACTTGTCGGAGGATACTCATTGCAAAGCATGTGAAGCAGCAGTGCATTATTGGCTGTAGTTGCGATTTGATTGGTTATGCTTGCCAGTTGGTAAAGAGAGGACACGTTGGCTTGTAGGGGCTCAAAATGTAGAGACATTTCACTTTATAGAGAAATCACAATCTGACTCAGCCTACTACTTGATTCTTGTTACACTTGCATCAATAATAGAGGGTAAATGTAAGATTTACCTTGATCTCAAAGAAAATAAATGGATGGATGTTAACAAGTGATCTGAGCCAATCGAATGTGAACTCGTATTTGGGCAGGCACAAGTAGTTGCATCAACGGGATGTATTTCACTGGAAACTTTCTAAAATTGTATCCATGTGATGGAGGCTGAAGCTTTTGTGTTCAAATTTTTAGGTTTTACTATTCGTCTGCACAATATCTTGCAGGCAAGGTCCCATGATTTGATGAAATTGAAGCTACTGAGACGCTAGAAGAGGAACATGTTCGACCTTTTGATCAGCACTTGAACTTGGGTTATAGACTAGAGTCCATTGTCAGTGTCTAATCAACATGAACAGTGACGGACTTGCTGAGCCTGAAAATGTGACAAATTGAGTTCTTATGGTACTGAATTGCATATCGAGGAGATGAAAAGATATAACTTTTTGTAAGTTGCTTCAAATATTCGGAATCGAATTCTCTGTCTGATATTATAGTGTCTTATTTTGTCTTATTAATTTCAGTCATTCATTTATGCAGGTCTCGCATTTATTTATACAGGACCCATACGAGACCTACATAAATGAATGGCTAAAATTTATGGGTCCTGCATAAATGAATGGTTGAAATTTATGAAACAGAATAAGACACCATAATATTGGACAGAGAATCCGGACTCCAAATATTCTTACCATTGCCATGCAGCTTGGACCGAAGGAAACCAGATCTTCTGTCCAGTTTTACTCTGTCTTATTCTGTCTCATGGAATCTCAGCCATTTATTTTGCGGGCCCCACATAAATAAATGGCTGAGATTTATTGGACACAATAAGACACCATAATATTGGACAGGAGATCTGAACTCGGACCGAAGACCCTATGTCTAATTGTTTGAAATTAAATATAGAAATTCCAAGATTGCATCTATGAAAATTTTGGATGACAAAGGGCTTATCCAACGATTTATGGGCTCTTTGATACTTGGGATCCTTTAAGGAAGAGGTGTTGGGTGTTTTTTAGTTTAGCCCTGTAAGCAATAGAAAGAAAACAGTCCTTCGAATCTCAAATTTCTTAGAAAGTTACCCTTCTCAATCCTTAACTTCTAGCGTTTGGGAACTTAGCCTAATGACCAAATCTAGCACAAGCTTTGAAGATATGTATACGGGCTCATGTAAGCATGGGAGCCCATCTCTTGAAAACTTGTAATGAATAGGCAGAACAGAACAAGAAACTTCAAATTCAAAAGGAAGGAAGAGACAGAAGTTGCTCGTCAGTCTGGTCAAAAAGCTTTGATTAGCCACAATTAATGGGTATCTTGAGCTTCCACGTCGTCTGTCAATTTTTTAAATCTGAATCCCACCGAAACAGCTTGAACTCGTCAACATTTTCATCTTCGAATTCCAAGTATGTGAGCTAAATTAGTGCTCATGATTGCCACAATCTTTGAGCCGGGACGCTTATCCAGTTGTTGAATGTAGCAGATAATGTAAGATAATCTATATCCAATTGTGTCTCCATGTTTTTGACATATGTTTCACCTTTTCTACTACTGACTTCGAATAAAGCCAGGAAACGTCATTTTACATGATCATCTATCTGTTCAAAGTTTTCAACTGAAATCTTGGAAACTTTGATTTGTTCATCTCATTTAATGCGTTTTTCATGTGACATCAATAATATTGGAGATGATCTTGTGATCCTGCCGGATATAAAATTTGTTTAACTTTACTTTGATTTACAGAATGCATGCACATTGACGAGGACACTTTCTGATAAAACCTCATGACCATGACCATGGCCTGCACGTATCTTCAGGTCCCATGTTTTTGTGTTTGTTTCCATGTCAATTCGTTTGAAATATGGTTGCCTCCTGGAAGGACATTAGGTTAGAAAACCAAGGTTCTTATCATGCTATTAGGTTCATCCTTTTTTGCCCATATCAGTAAGGACCGTTTCTTCCCAAAATCCATCAACCGGCTCTGCCAAGTCCATGCCCATTCTTCCATTAACTATCTGAATATGGTGAAACACCACGTTTCTGCATCTACGGCTACAAATATTGAGACAAAAAGACTGGGAAGTTAAAGAACTCTTTAATTAACTCTGGCATTTGATGACCAAATCAAACCCTCTTGTCAAATACGACAGACTTTGAAATGATTGACGAAGACTAAAAAAACCACAGTAATTCAATATTAAGTTATCTATTGCCTTCGTCCTCGCTGTAAAAGCCATGTTTTACTACTTTATTTCACAATCAACTCAAAATTTTCAAATAGCGTGCCAATGTCCTTCTCACTTCTCGTAATAAAATATACATACGATTGTGAAGCTGAAGGAAGTTAGGCAGATCAGTAGCTATATTTAAATGATCGGCACCATCTACTTCCTGTAGTCTTAAAAAAAAACAAATAATTGATTCATAGGGAGTTGGAGTGGGTAGCAGTGTTGGTTGGAATTGAGGATCGGTTAGCGAAATAATTGGTCTAATCATCCAATATTATATGCATATCTCTTCCCATAATGGCTGCTTTTGACTCTACTATGTGATCATTGTCAAAAGTCCTCTCACTTCTGTCCTCATATAAACTTCTCGAGAAGCCAAATTCAAGACTCTTTAAACTTTGTAAGTTCGAAGTGACCAGTTTCTTAACTTATGCAAAGCATCTTAATCTCCCTCAGCTCCTTGGCTATGGGATGATTAAAACAAACAAACTAATGAGACGATGAATTATCCAAAGTCCACATGGTTTGTTCAGTTGACGTCAATTAGTGTTTTAAGAGAGAATTAAACACGAGTGGATAACCAAAAGAGGCAATAAATGGAAAGAGACACAGCCCAAGTTATATACCTAACCTAAGCACAAACCAATCATTTTAACGCAAATCACTATCCGTAGAAGATTGCATTATCCCTTCCACGCAACCCTACCTATCAGGTATCAATCCAGCCTCGGTTACTACTAAGCTATGGTTTTGGCCTACTTCTGTTGAAAAGTGAAACAGATATGCCTAAGGCGTTGTAGGAAATGTTTATGTTGACAGAGAGATTGATCGGTCCTGGTCTATGGTCATCGTGTTCGTGTTCGTGTGTGTAACCACTCGAGCACTAGCCCCTATGATGATTTAATTTGGAATTTCTTGCCTTGCCAACTTTTCAACATATTCGTTTTTCAACAAACTTGAAACTCCATCTAATACTCTAGTCACCTTCCTTTTTTATATTCAGGATAAGGATAATTAATTAAAACAATAGTTTCAAAGATGACGATAAGTGAATTTATATTGAGTTTAACATTAAAATTTTAGTGTTATATCTATATATTCCAGTCATAATAGTGCTCTTTTTTTCTGTTGGGTGGTGAAGTCTTTTTCGCCATGTCCAATCATAACAGGACACCAGCGTAGGTAGGGTCCCAAATGCAAGAATCTGGCTGGGCCACCCAATTTCCAAATGATTTAGCATCTCTTAGCAACCATCACGCCAGTTGTATCGTATCTATCCGTAATGTTAATGTGTTTCGTGTTGCTTTAGAAAGTGTTTCTAAGGGATGAAATGAAAGACATGTTTGCATTTAAGAAAAGATAATTTTTAATATTTAATTTAAAAATATATTGCAAATGTCTTTTTAAAGCTTAGGTTGAACAAAATGTTTTTAACAAATTATACAATTTGATATTTTTAGTTAATAATTCTTTAGAATTATTAGTAATTTTACTAAGGTTAAATATATAATTATCAAAGCTAGTAAAACTATGCTTCATTTGCCCTTAAACCAACCACAAATTGACTATCTTGTACAAGAGTTAGGATCTTCTGTCTTCTATCATGTTCCCTACTCTGTCTCATTGAATCTAAGTCATTTATTTATATGAGACTCACATAAATAAATAGTTGAGATTTAATGGGACAAAGTAGAGAATAGGTTAGGAACAGAAGATCCGTCCACAAAGCCCAATAAATATTGATAAGTACAAAGAAATCTGACAATCCAGACGTCAAAATTTGATTATGTTCTCTTGATTAAATTCCCAAGTGGAAAAGTAAAATTTGGTTAAGAATATCTAATTAATTAGTTACTTTGTTGACAATTTGCTGATTGGAATTACGAGTTTGAGATTTGAGATCTTAGCTTATCATAACTATTGACTTTTTTGGACCGACCAAATAACTTGCCTACATTAATGTAAAAATTAAAAAATACATATATATATAAACGGTTGACACTGCTTTTGGTGTCTTTTCCCAAGGCATCAAGTTCCAAGGCTCCCCCCAAACCCTGCCTTCAACGATCCGTCTTAACCAAACCATAAAATAAATAAACAACTGATGAAATATACACTCATCAACTTAAGATTATATTTTGTTTAATAATTTCATTAGAGGGTGTTATATATATGGTTAATTTGGGGGTTATGGGAAGCAAAGGTTTTGGAGCTAAGCATTTTCCCATGTTACAGAACATGCATGCCATTGCCAAGACTGATTAAATTGGTGAAACGAGAAAGTAGTTTTTAGCAGAAAAAGAAAAGGTACGCATAGAAAGAGTTGGTGTGCATGTATACTTGGTAACATGTGACCAATTTGTCTCCAACAACCTCATGAAGCTTTCATTTTCAAGCTCATTAATGTAGTTTTTGAAGAGGATATTCTTTTGGAAACCAACCAGTTCCATGTGACTACTTCAATATATGTTGTCAGTCCTAACCAACCCTACTGCATCATCTGACTCAAGTAATTCCCATTTCAACCAAGTTCTCGTTTTGTTATCTCTTATTGTTTACCAAATCAAAGTGGAGAAATTAGGGAATGTCATCTTTGTTGCATAATCAAGTCCGAGCAATCTCAATTAATGGATGAGGAGAAGAAACCTACATTATTATATACCATCGGTGTACTTGAGGATTCCGTTCGCACTCACATTCCCATATGCAGCCTTCCTGTGTGACACATGGTGCTTGCAACTTTATCATAGTAATCACATCAAGTACTAAAAACTGAAAGGGGTTCTTCTTAAACAAAGTAGAAAAGGCCAAAATTGCATCAACTTTTCTTTCTTTTGCTTTCTGATCAGCTTGGATTTAATTTAGTAGTCAAAATGCATGTGGTGAATTGTCCACAACTTCAACTTGGGGCCTGCAAAATGATGGGATCTCTTTCATATGGGGTGTCCGACTGTGTCATGTGACGTGTGGGCATTTCTTCTTCATCATCAGGACTTTACCCTTGTTGACACTTATTGCGAACAACTTAATAGTAATCGCATCAACTTTGATTCACGTGCCTGACTGTGGGTATAGCTTCAATAATGCATATTAAAGCAGTCTATTATTGTGTTAACTAATTAAACTAAGCAACTGATAATAATTATCAAGTGGGTAAGATACGAAGAACCAAATTTATATTATGTTAGTCAAAGGGTGTATCGTGTTCAATGATAATATAATATAATAATTTCTTAAATCACTATTGTAGACATATTGCTTCGAGAGGCAACGCTTTTTGAGAAATTATATTAGGAATATACAGTATTATCTTAAAAGGAAATATAAAAATGAGGAAGGCATATGTTGTTTCACTTTTGCTATTATAATGTTGTTCCAAATTATCTCATCTATAGATTTATATAGGTCTCATATAAATATATAAATGAGATAAGCTGGGACAGTGTTAAAATAGTAAAAGTAAAACAAGTGATCTCATCCCATCAAAATACTATTTATCTAACTATAATATATTATCAAATATTCTTTTTTATTTTTTTTTCCGTACTAACTAATCAAATAACCCTTAGGCTAAGGGTTCAGAGGCTCACTCGGACAATGCCACATGGTCTGCCAAGGCTGACTTGGACGCGTGAATCGCTTTCAATGTGAACTGACTGATATACGCTTTACATAGTCTCAACTAATTTTAGGGTCTTATGACTTATACGTTGACGAGCACAGCATGCATTGCATTCATGCACCAATTAGTACACTAACGCTTGAGATTTTCATGAGACAAGCTGTTTTTATATGCTTATTTCCCATTAGATTGAAAATTTCTGCATAAATCAAACTTATAACAGGTTTTTATTTATTTCTGTTTTCGTTCTAAATATAATAAAAAGAATTATTTGATTGAAATTTTAATTTTTTATTTTCTTCCTAGTTTCATATTAATTGGTTTGATTTTTGTTTTAAAATTTTAACTTTAATAACTAGTTAAAAAATTAATATTAATTTTTTTATTTTCTTCCTAGTTTCATATTTATTTTTTATTTTTTATTTTCTTCCTAGTTTCATATTAATATTAACTTTAATAAAATTAATAACTAGTATAATTTTATTGTTCAAATTATCTTATTTTTATAATTGATTAACATTTAAATAAAAACACTTAAAACATAGTTAAAATGGTAGTTTTCTATAAATTATTTTAAACCATTTAAAATTCGAAAATAAAAATATTTTTGAAAATTAAAATTTTGATTCTAAATGATAATATCAATTTTAAATATAATATTTAATGACTGAATATTGTCTTAAAAATAAAATTTTATAAGTTTCTTACTTATTTAGTATTGCATTTCAATAAAATATGAAGACTTTGGTAGAAATATTTATTAATAATATTATATAAGAGATTGAATAAATTAATTACTTAGTTAATTCCTTAAAATCCGTTCATCTCTATTTATACTTAGCACTTTATTATTCTTCGTAATAAAAATTATAAATACCTTAATATCTATATGAAATCTTATTTTTAATTTAAAAATAAAAAATAATATCAACAAATAGAAAACTAAAAATTACATGAAAAATAGAACATAAAAATGGGTCCAGGATTCCCTTTAACTTTTGAGAATTTTGTAGAAGAACTTTATCAATGGTAGATTCTTACCAGATATCCAAGATGTTCTTTTTGACTTTTTACCTTTGCTTCTTCATATTAATCACCGTTTTTATATTATAGTGGACGTTAACATCATTCTCTACGTGCCCAGCTAGCCATATGAGTAGTAGTTAACTAGATATAAACGAAGATAAAGCACAACATAAAGCCAAGAAACGCGAACCAACAATGACATAACACACATTTTAGTAATCAAAACCAAACTTGCTCAGATATTTAGACGATGTTGCACAAAAGAAGCCAAGAATAACATGTTACAATGTAAACACATGTGGTGAGTACATTTGCAAACTCGAAGCGAATTGTCACATCTTCTTTATAAAAAGAAATGTAACACAGCATGCATGGTTTTTGTTAGTTTCAGGTACATTCTTCAAATGTATTCTTATCTATATTAGGATTGCAAAGTTCTCGCGGACACAACAGCAGAGTACGGTGTCAACCAACTCCGGGGCCTAGGAGAGGGTGTCGTAAGAATAGATTTTAGTAGCTGATTAGCCCTCATCCATAGCAATTTATTCTGAAACATGTTAACGAGTTTTCAGAGACAATATATGCAGGTCCCTGCTAATTAGCTGCTAGGCTGTGTCTGGTCTTTAATTGCATGAGATTTGATCGAGGAATTGGCTCTCTGTCTCCTGGAACACGAGCAAGTTGGAAGGATTGGTGAAACATCACTAGAGACCTATATCTGTAGCCTACCCACCCATACGAAGCAAGTTAAATCTACTTGCTTTACAGCTTCCACACCGCACGAACACGGAAGTGAAAAGAGTAGATTAAACAAAAAGTTGCTCTATCACTTTGCCTAACTCGACTGAAAAACGAGCAGGGCACCAAGATATTATAAATATTGAGAAAGCTGATCAGTTAGAAGCTTATATACCACACGAAATCGTCTATCTCGAAATGGTGCTACAACCTTCTGTCAATATATTTATATTTATGTGGGTCTTACTGGATAAAAATAAAACTGATTAACTTATACTTACTTTATTCCCGGAAGGAGTTGACATTTGACAAACCCAGTTCGCCAGTTTGTAGTTTCCCTATGACCCTATAGCTATAAAACGTCAGCAATGAAATTTTAATTGGACAAAGCGAGCTTCAAAGTATTGAATCTTAAACCTCAGAAAAAGGGCCCCACGTGAGGTTTCTGTGTCTGAATTATTTGACTGTTGATAACATGCACTCTCACCCTTCCTTCCTTCCTAGGTCTAGCCCTGTGATGCACTTCTTTTCTTTTCTGCAAGGCGCGACAATCGTGACACACACACACGCCCCCCTTGTTCATTAGCGAACTTCTATTGGTAATTCACTGCTACTGCCTAGTGCTTGGTTTTTCACGCCTGTACAATTTTGGAGTGTTTATTTAGAGCATATGCTTTAAACCCAGAAAAGTATGATTAATGGGTAAATCAGGAGAGTGTACAACACAACAAAGAAATGAAGAGATCAGCCCTTAGGGTGGTCCAAAATCCAAATGGCACTGGACGTTTTGACGAGTCTTGAAGGCCTTGAGGAGTCTTTAGAATACTTTTCAAAACCTTCAAATAAATTCTCTAGGCTAGGGTGAAAAGGAGGACAGAGAAGTGAAACTCCGCAAAGAAATGAACGGTTCATAACCTGCCTCTTACTCTATGAAAAGGATATATGTGTGTGTAACTAATGACTTTCACCGAAATAGAGATTGAAAAAGGAAGTGAATAAGAAAGGGAAATTACTGGATGCAGAAGCTAGTAAATGACGAGGCGCGTAGCCAGAGCCAGACTGGCCGTAAAGATTTATACCTATCCGTAGGCGCATCCGACTTCAGCGGCAATAATTTATTTTGTGTTTTTGGCTGATGCAATTTCCACTTCGTAAATATTGTAATTAAGCCCCGGGAATAATACGTGAGAAGGTCGTATTCAACCACGTGAACGAAGAATTTTTCTTTTTTTGATTAGGGGAAACTCCGTAGGCAGGCCATGAAAGGTAATCCGAGATAATATGCCAATGTTAAAATTTATTGAATAGAAAACTTTCGCGTGTTAAAATTACGATAAAAAATCTCTTATAAAGAAATTTGGTCGGGTCGGCCTGATAAGGTCCGGCCTAGCGAGGCCCAACGTCGAGCTCAGGCACTAACAATCCAATAGCAAGAGGTCGTCTCCCATGCAAACACAACGATTCACGTAGTGACCTAAACCTAATGGCAACTTATAGCATATATAAGGCATTATTCACCCATGATTGAGGTACGAACTCAGAACCCTAGCTGCTTCTTTGTTCTCCGAACTTGAATTCTCTCAAAATACTGACTTGAGCGTCGGAGGGGTCATCCGGGAAACAACCCCCGGGGAGTCTTTGCTTGTTTTGCAGGTATACCGCAGTAGAGAATTCCCAGAATTATGGAGCAGAACAAAGATGCTCCGGATCAGCAAAATCCGGCTGAACCAAAATTATTATTGTTAAGATATTTATTATGTCTTATTATTTAATTTTGATATTTTTGATTATTGAATCTTTAAGATATTGCGAGTCTTAAATTTTAAATTAAGATAAGGTGTAACTATATGAGAATTTTTATTTGAATTAAATTTTTAGATAATGATTCACGTCTATCTTAAATAGGAGTATGAGTATATCATACTATTGTTGGATAACGGTAAGAGCGATGAAAGAAGTCTAGTTTGTATTGGTGATTGAGTGGAATACGTTGCAGCAAAGTGCATAATATTGTATGTTACGAAGGTTTTGTCTCAAGGGTTGGTGGTTAGTCTGAGAGAGAAAGGTGAACGTAAAGCTTGGCCATGACTATTAATTCTCCAAATTGCACCCCATGAACGTAAAATTGGAAGCCACTGGTCAGAAGATGAACCCCGTTTGAGCTCAACCAGCGAAAGTGATCCTTCTCTTGTGCATGAAAGCGTCAATGAGGAAATCTCTATGTTGATATAATTTCATCTTGGGCTATGACGTTTGTTAAATGATTTCTTTATGGGTGAATCATCTTGGAGTAGTAATGATCGAGTGTTGATTTTCCTTGCTTAGGTCGTAGTTAGGTTGTTCTGTATTTTTTGTGATTTCTGCCAAAGTTAATTGTGGTGTGTAATCTGCTGGATTTTTTGTGAATGCTTGTTTGTGTGAGCTGTCATACCTGATGTCTTCCTGCTGCAGTTGTGAATTAATACTGCTATTTTCGTGAATTAGCCCACGGTGTGTGATAACAACTTTCAAACATGTTTTGATGGAACTGAATCTATAGGGGAGTTGTTTTTATGTTATTTCTCAAGTGTTCTCATTTATGTTGAATTTTATTTAACCACTTGAGTTATTTATTTAATGTTTTTTCGTTATGAGATTGTTGAGAAAAATCTTCTATTAAGGTTAGTACGAGGTAGTCGTACTATTGGGTATGAAATCTTTTCACGGATAGTGAGGACGAGGAATAGTGTCAAGGGTTAAGTGATATCGACTCAGTAAAGCCTTCTATAAAACTATTATCGTCAGTGAAAAAATTAAGCTGGGTGAGGGCCCCGCGAACATAGGTAAGGTATACCGAACTGCGTTAATAAATCTCGATTTTGTTTATCTTTGGTGCTTTTAATTTTTTTTATGATTTTTGTGTTTTCCAGAAACAAATCGGAAAGTTTGCGAAACAATCACCTCTTCGATTTTTTCCAATTATAATTCATCTTGTAGTATGCTTTGACTTGTGAATAAGTAATACTTATCTCTTAAAGATTTAGCTTGATCTACTAACTATTATTATTATTATTATCAACATCATCATCATCATTATTATTATTATAACTATGATTATCAATGCTAACCACCACTACTACTACCAGTATTGTTGCTGCTGCTACTAGTATTATATTATTATTACTGCTCCTATTACTACTAATAATATTCACATTATTATTATCATCATCATCATCATCATCATTGTTGAACCCTGTTTCTTGAGCCCAACTCTTCAGAATACCATAACTATCATCAATTCATTTTCTTGCTCTAATACCACTCATGTTGGACCTCGCTTGATTCCGAAGTCCAACGCTTGCGAAATATCATAATACTTGAGCATATTCCCATGAAATCTCCTTAACCATTTTAATAGGGAACCAAAAGAATAATACCTTGTAAGGTTATTTCTATGAACCCTTAATATACATCATTCCACAAAGGCGACGTGCCCATAACAATCAAACATCAAACTAAACTTATTCCTCTAACTTAACCCTTTTTAACATGGAAGTAAAAAAGAACGTACACAATCAAATTACTCTTTAATCTATCATTTCATTACTCAAGCAACAGAGTTTGATAAACTTTATTTACATATCAAAAGCCACACCCTTGGCTTATTACAAAAATACAAAATAGCAAATGTAACAATTCCTTTAGGCTCTTGATCACTTGATCTCCTAGCCAATGTTATGAATACCGTACCAGGTTCGGTACCGGATTGAGATCTGGAACGGAACTGTACCAGTACCAGTCGATACTAGATACCGTTTCGGAAAATTTTTTAAATTTATGAAATAGTCCCTAAAATTTTTAAAAATTGAAAAATAGTCCATATTGGTATATTATACAGTTGTACTGGACACTTTACTAGTTTACTGTTTACATCAACCATGCTTTCAAAAATCTTAATAATAAATAATAATAACAATTACTATGAAATAACAATAAATTTAAAATATTTTACATATAAATAATAATCACAATTAATATAAACAAAAACAACTATCATCATACAATTATAAAATTAAGA
>JAOQMR010000006.1:5704381-5722295 GCA_027563865.1 Erythroxylum pelleterianum | reverse complement strand
ATAAATCAAGAGTACAATGGTTACAAAATGATGACAAAAACTCCACTTTCTTTTTCAAGGCCACTTTAGCTAAAAGGAATTTCAAAAAAATTACATATCTTGTTAAGGATAGTGGTGAGATAATTTGGGACTAAAAGGAGCTAAAAGAAAAGGTAAGCATTTTAAAGAAATATTAGGCTCTGCTACTAAATTGTACTATGTTTCGTAGTTGCTTAACTTGTTCATTTCAAAGTCAATATTAGCTAAATAATCTCAAAAGCTCATTAGACCCATCAACTTTTATGGTATAGAAAACACTTTAATGAGCCTTAATTTTAACAAAGCCCATAGTCCTGATAATTTAAATTCATTCTTCTATAAGGAATGTTAGAGCTTGATAATAGTTTAAATCAATAAGACAATCTTAGAATTCTTCAATTTAGGGAAACTTGTCAAGGAATTTATCAAAGCATATTTTCTTAGTTCCTAAGAAGCTAAATCCGAAATATCTCAAAGATTTTAAGCCTATATCTTATTGCAACACTATCTACAAGATCATATCTAAAATCATAGCCACAAGCTGAATTTTGTTTTGCTCATATGCAAATCTTAAGATGCTTACATAAAGGAAAGAAACATAAGAGATTAGATACTAATAACTCAAGAGCTTTTTAAAGGCTACTAAAGGAAAGGTTTCGTCAAGAGTTGTGCATAAAAATTGACTTCCAAAAGCCCATGATTTGGTTAACTGGGAATTCATACTACAATCACTAGATGATTTTGGTTTTCCTTTTAAATTCATAAATTGGATTGAATAATACATCATAAATACTTCATTTAGTGTGTTGATGAATGGTAAACTAATTCAAGTATTCAAAGGATGGAGAGGAATCAGACAAGGAGATTTTTTATCTCCTTACCTATTTTCTATTCATGTTAAAGTGTTGACAAAGCTTACTGAGCGTAACATTATAATTGATCCATCTTTAAATTCCAAAATAAATGTCCCAAATAAAGGATCTTTTATCTCTCTTTTGCATATAATTTTCTCATATTTTTCAAAGAAGATGCTAGCTCAGTTAAGGTCCTAATGAATTCACTTTAGACATTTAATTATATCTCAGGCCTTAACAACAACGGAAACAAAAGATATATATTAGTATGAACTGAAACAAATTCTTTAGCTCATTCAATTTTTAAGATATTTGGTCTAAAGTTGGGAAATCTCCCATTTAAATATCTGAGAATTATTGTTACATATAAAAGATCAACATATAGAGATTGTTAGCCCTTGTTTGATATGTTCTATAGGAGAATTGGCCACTAATGCAATAAATGCTTGTTTACATATATAGGTTATGATTTATTAGATCCATCTTAAATAATCTCCATATCTATTAGACCTTACACATTGCTCTTTCAAAGAACTTCACTAAAGAATTGGAGAAAATGATGAAGAACTTTTTATGGACTCGGGATACATACAAAAACCCTTATGCCAAAGTTAAATGGGTAGTTTGGTAATAGAAGGTTTCTAAAGGTATCATGTACTTGTGAATAGTGATAGAAAGTGAAAGTATCCTAGAATATTATAATAACCAATTAGATTAACTATATTTAACATATTTGATTAGGTTAAATTATGCATCTCGAGGTGATAGTTGCCTAATTAAATATACCTGTGTGCTTTAAAAGAAAGCATAGATACTTTAGGCTAATTATTATTTCAACCTAGATAAGAAATATTATTCGATAATTAGAATTCCATATATATAAACTCCGAATCCCTAATGTTTGCTTAATTGGTTTTTCTTCAATAGTTTATTTTCCTTATTTTTACTAGTTCAGTGAATTAATTATATTTTTTATCAATATAGTTTTTAGTTTCACTGTTTAAATAGTATTAATAGATATAAAGATATAGTTCCCTACAGGATCAATCATTTGGAACATTCCAGTTTAGTAACTTGTTACAATTGACATTGTACACTTGCAGATTAGTGGTCTTCATTCCCTTTAGAAAATATTAAGAGAAAACATATGGGAAAACCCAAGTAAAAACTAAACATATGAGCTAAGCAAGTTAAAATTACAGAAAGCAAAGCAAGACAATAAATAAAAATGACGAAAAAATATATATTACTAGTAAGAAAATCTTGAAACATAAGCATGAATGAAATCAAACAAAAAATGAACTTTGTCTAAGTTGGATAAAAAGGCAAAAAAAGGCCCATAACATCCAAACTCAAAATAAACACCAAGCATAAAGCTAAAAATAGAACTTGAGCTAGAATTATAGCAATAATATATCAAAATCTACAACATATACCCATCTTATAACATATATCCAACTATTAAGAGACTAGTTTCTAAATAAAAAGAAAAACTTTAAAGGCGCCATGACAAAATCCACTTTCTCTTCTTCTATACTAATCCTAAGCATTAACCCAGATTCATCATGACCATGATGATCATAGGGTAGGCTCTAATTTCCTAAGCCTTAGGTTGGGAAACACCTTTCTGGGTAGAGGTGAGGGCACTCTTTTCACAGAGGTGAAACTTTTAATTTGGCAACTGGAAACATGTTTAAAAAGAGGATCTTGCTCTTTTCTTTTTTTTTTCTTCTTAGATTTCTTAAGCTTCTTTCTCAAACTTAAGACGTTTTCCTCTATAATCATGTTCATTAAAGATTTTGTGATTAATCTTTCCTAAAAGGGACCTAGGTGCTTTAGTAAGCTAATAAGTATTATAAGGATGAAGAGTCGGTAGTGAGAACTACATTAAAGTCGACCCTTTACTAGTATCGTTAGGAGCAATTATAAGCTTTTACACATGTCAAAAAATTAGAGCAAGTTTTGATGCTATGTGCAATGTACGATAATCTTCGTACTCGGTGACAATATTATCATTTTATGGTAAACGCATGACTTATCTATTATAGGTGCTGGTATTTTTTGTATATAAGTGTGATATTGGATGTATAAAGTTCTAGTATAGTTTTTGGTGAGGCATGATATTCTTTATACTTGGCAATGGTATTCTCATTTTAAAGTGAACGTGTGATTTATCTCTTATAGATGGTAGTATTTTTTATACATAAATGTAGTATTAGATGTACGAGGGTTTGCTACAGTTTTTACTAAGCTATAGTATTCTTCATACTCAGTGATGATCTTCTCATTTTAAAATCAACTTGTGACTTATCTTTCTTAGGTGGTGATAGTTTTTGAACATAAGCATTGTATTAGATATATAAAGGTCTAGTATAGTTTTTACTAAAGCATGATATTCTCAATTTTTTATAGCTTGTGAATGAAGCTTTCAAATGTTAGTAGAAGCTCATTCATCAAAGACCAAGTTTCCAAACCCAATCTTGAAGTTGAAGGTAATGTAAGCTATTGCTTCATCTTTATCGTCCCTCACTCTCAACTTAAACATATACATCCAACAAAAACAATGATGCTTTATTTAAGATTAGTAAAAATGAAACTGTGAATAGATTAGATATAGTAAAACAAAAAATGTTATTGTTGTTTTGGAAGTTATTAGGGAGAGTGTTCTATTAAACTTGATTAGTATTGATTAGGGAAATCCTTAGCTAAGTTGGAATAACACTTTGAAAACAACTTTTAAATATCATTAACAATTTAGTTACTAATGGTAGAGAACTAATATAATTAGACTTAAAGGAGGAGACATTAATTCCATACTCTATGTCTAATCAAAAAATTAAATGATAAAACGATTGAATTATATAAAAAATTATGAATAGAAAAGTTAATAAAAATGCCTTGTCATTTCTAATTATTTAGGAGGTTATGACTTGTTGCTAGACGTCAATCTTAATCTATGGATATAAATTATTTAATTAGAAAATTAAAGATAAATTAACGATTTTGATTTATTTAAATGTAAATATAATTTAGGGTTGTAATTTTTGTTTATACCAACGTATTTAGTAACCTAATGAGTCACACACAAAGAACTCTTACTGACATAAAAAAGGGCTACTTAATCAGATTAGACTTAATACTAAAGATTGAGGTATTTTAGGATTAAATATGAAATATTTAATAAATAAATATTACATCTTTATACATCTAATATCATGCTTCTGTATAAAAAATAGCACTGCCTATAACAAACAAGTCATATGTTTACCTTAAAATGAGAATATTATCAACGAGAATGAAGAATATCATTCCACAATAAAAATTATACTAAAACTTTATGCTTTTAATACTATGCTTATATACAAAATATATCACCATCCAAAACAAATAAGTCATACCATTCATCTTAAAATGGGAATACCATCATTAAGTACGAAGATTAACATGCCTAAAAAATTATACCAGACTTATACATCCAATCCTTGGCTTATGTATCCCATAATAGATAAGTCACACATTAACCTCAAAATGAGAATAACATTACCTAATATGAATAATACCATGCTTCAATAAAATATATACCAAATTTTCATATATCTGATACCATACTTATGTACAAAAAATATCACCACCCATAATAGATGACTCACATGTTTGCCTTAAAATGAGAATACCATTATAATACCATGCCTTAGTAAAAGCTATACCAAACCTTCATAATCTAATACCATACTTAAGTATAAAAGATACCACTTCTTATAACAGATAAGTCACACATTCACTTTAAAATGAGACCATCGCTGAGTAAAAAGAATACCATGCCTTGGTAAAAATTATACTAAATTTTTACACATATAATATTTCACTAATGTACACAAAATACCATTTCCCATAATAGATAAGTATACATTCACCTTAAAATAAGAATGTCGTGCCTCAAGAAAAACTATATCAGACCTTCATACAGATAATACCATATATTGTATAAAAAATACCACCATTTATAATAGATAAGTAATGCGTTCACCTTAAAATGAGACTACCATCACTTTAATATTAAGATTCCATGCCTCTATACAAACTATACCAGATGTGATTACATTTATATAGTATTTTTGTAAAAAAAAATTAGGATGTATTAAAATTAAGTAACATATATAAAATTAGGTTTCCATTACCTATTTAAAATAATACAAAGCTTTGAAATGACGGACATAGATTGGTACACGCTCATGCACCATAGTATGTTCATTAAAGGTCATGTTTAACACGGTTAACTATATAGTAATATGGTCAACCATGTTATTGTTTGAAATTTTAAAGAGACAACGTGAAGTAAACAAATTGGTACATATTCAAGCATCAATTTGTGTTCATTAAATGATTTGAATAATACTAGTAAATAAATGATCATGTTTTTAGTATAAAATTTGAATAAATAAATGTTAAATACACTAATTGATGCACTTGTTTGTATAAAATATGTTTTTTAGTAGTTATATTATATATAGTTATTTTCACACCTAGTGGTCAAACATGTTTATGCTATCTTTTGTTATCAAATAATGTGAAGGACATAGATTATTATAAATCCCTATGGAATTAATTTTTTACTCCCTTGTGCAAATACATAGTTATGTGCTTAATTGCATTATTATTATAAATATTGAAGGCCTCATTTCAAAAGACACAAATTGCTACATGATCATTTACCAAACTATTTCCTTTATAGTAATTAACGATTTCAAGGGTAAAAAAAACATATACAAAGCTTCCTTAAGAAGCTTCAGAAAAAAATTTTCCTACCTAGTACTATGTCCAGATTTTAAAAATTCCAATATATAAGGGTAAACATGTAATTTCTTTTATCCAAAGCTTCCTTCAGATGTTGTGTAAATAGCTCTTAGTATCTTGATGTTTTATTTTTATTAATTTTATATGATAGAATCCTCAATTAAGCACCCTTAGTTTGCTCATAATCATTCATACACATCACATGTTAGCTAGTAAACAACATAGTTTTTAGAGTGTTGACTTACCCTTTTTTGAAAGAAAAAAGGCATGGTAAGTAGTCAATATTGTTCCCATTTGGCTTATATGTGTATACTTTATTGTTGTGTAACATATATTTACTTATGCATTTAAACTTATATTTTGGAAATTAGTGGGATCATAAAAAAATGACTAAGGCGGTGAGTATGGAGATGGTCGTAATATGATCTCATTAGTTTGTCGTTTCTATAGTATTGGGTTTATATTTGTTATGTGTAACCTGTCCTAGTGATATTTTATTAGGAAATATCAATTTTTTGTAATAGATGTATTGTGTGATAATTTGATTGAGGTTTACATTGATGTTTTAATTGTCAGAGTCCATAAAAGAGAATAAAACTATAATTAGAGCACCCTTTCCTCTATAAGAAGGAAAGAAGAAAGTTAGAAATGTTAAAAGGAATGTAATGGCCTAGAAATTTAATATAAAAATGAATTGTATGTAAACTCAGTTTGATATAAAACTTAAAAATATAGGTCAGGTATGAAGTTCTTATTATAGGAACAAGTAAGCGGAGTTTGAAAATGAAGAACAAGGTCTAAAATTTACACAAACTAAAGTTATACTAATATGGTATGTTTATAAAGTAATATTGTTGTATATGATTTTGGCTAATGCAACTTCAATATTTGTAGAGTTATTAAATAAGGTGTTATTGTGAGAAGATGTTTGAATTGATGTAGACCATTAATTTGGAGTAGATTAAATGGACCATTAACATAGGATTTACTGAACTGAGAGAGGTTAAGAGATTTAGGGTAAGGAAAAATGTATACTACAATTTATGTATAAGGTTTGTTCCTGATGAGTTGATGTTCATAATAAGGGAGGATCAAGTGGACAACATGAATGGTGATACCATAACATTGATTATGAGGGTTCTAAATAAAATAAAATGGATACGAAGAAAAACCAATAAGTTTACATTAACAAGGCCTTGAACGGAAAATTTGATTATTGACATATCATTATATAGTGTATACTCAATAAAGTGAGGGGTGTGCAGATAGAATAATGTTTCAAGTTGGACTTTCTCCCATATATGTTGAGTGTTTTTGTATGTCCCAATGCTAATTATGATATAAGCATATAGTTGTACCATTATCAATGTTGATGAATATTAGTAGCTTGGTTTGGAACATTTCATTTGAAAGTATAGAGGGAAAATGTGTATTACCTTTTATAGGTTGATGTGTAACCATATTATGGTGAGTCATAGGCGGTATAAATTTGATTGTTGTTAGTTGAAATAGAAGTGTACATGTTGTTTAATTAATTAAAACTAACTTGAATTATAAATTGTTTGCTAATTTATTATCTTGACATGATGTGTTCAACTAGGGTAAGATGGCTAAGATTTCAATCTAGGATGATGAGAGTATTGATAAGGCGCTAAAAGATCACAGGGTATTGGAGGAAATGTATAGGAAAGCCAATGATAATTTTGATTTTGAAAAATTTGTAGTCACATTTTAATAAATTGAATGGGAAAAATTATAATTCATTAATATATGTTGATTTATGTTAGACATGGATGTTTACAATGAAGATCGGTTGACCAAGCATCGTGATGGCTGTAAAGCTACAAGGAAAGTGAGGAAGGCTTTACAAGAGGTTAGATGTAAAGATGTTAAGTTTTTCAAGAATGTTGGGTCAGTATGTGAGTGTTTCATATTTACTATGTACAAAAATTGTTATTGATATTTGATTTTAATGACAAGGAAGAGGAAAAGCCTGAGGCCTGAGGTGATGCTGATGACAAAGATGAAAACTGAGAAACCAGTCCTGAGGTGTGAAGATGTATCATTGATAGACTAAAATAATTATAAAGATGTCTCAAGGTATGATGTGGTGCTTATGACAAAGGTGAATACTAAGGAACTATTCTCAAGGCATGAAGATGCACCAATGATAGACCCAAAAAATCAAAGATGTCCCAAGGCATAAGAAGATGTCGATGATAAATAAAGAAAAAGATGAAAGTGGGAGAAGAAAAAAGGAGACAATAACTAAATAGAAGAACGAGAGGAAGTTGAATCAAATAATATATATTGAATAATACCTTATTAGATAGGGAATATATTTTAAAAGTATTGACAATTATATTATAATTTCGGTAATGAAGGATTCGGAGGTGAGCATGAGCAATGTTACATGTGTAGAGTTGGTGAAAAGTGGGAAGGAATCTACATCTTATAGGAGAACTCTTACTTTCAAATCTATGTAAATTGGTTCTAAAATGAGTTTATAACTTTTATTGTTATAGTACGATTTAATCACCATTGATGGGCACACTTTGAATATTATTTAATATTCTTAGTTGTGTTGGTTGAAATGTCACTGCAAGTATACTGATAGTGAAATCGTCAAGAATGTTAAGCTTAGAAGAAGCATCTTTGCATGTTTTAAGCCTAAGAGTTGTATCTATAACGTGATTGATAATATTTAATGTAATTATCCAAAATCTAAACTTATATAAATGGATGGCAGTTTGTCGGCAACTTCTCATCAAGTTTGTTATTGGAGAGTGTGGCTGTTAGAGATCATCTGGGAAGGTACAGTATATACTCCACATTTGCGGTAAGTAATGTTTTGTATATATGTTTTTAACATCACTGATAAAAAATGTTGTGGAAGACTTAAACGTAATATTGAAATGTGATTAGGTAGACATAATCAAAATGCTTGATTTTTCCTTTAACATTCGTATTTGTGGCTATCTTTATTTTTTCTCTCCAATACAACTAGTTTTAATTAGTAGAGCAAGAAATGACAATTTTTGGAAAACTAAGTGTCATGTCATTATGAAACCCACCAAAGGAATGTGCAATGGGAAATATATAATGACATTACCAATCAAATATATGGCTAACATTGTAGACTAACTATTTTTCATGCTCACTATGTTTAGAATTGAATTTTTTATATCATAATTTGTATAATAAATGAATGATTATTTTTCATTTTATCTAAAGGGTAAGAACTACTTTTAAAATTGTATTAGTTATTTATCGAAAAAATAACTATTTTTATTCACTTGGCATAATTTTTTTTTGAATACATTTAAAAGAAATAGGCAAGGAGCTTGCAAAATAATTTGAAAACAACTTATCTAATGTTTTTTCTTGAACATAATTAAACAAAGGTACTGTCACCTTTTTATCGATAGGAATTTATATACCATCGTCTAACTTTTGGATGGTTTAGGCATGTATGTAAGGTATTACTTAAAAAATCAAACAAATAAGTTGACATATATATGTAGTCATAGGTTTATTTCATAAACACAAGCCTTAATTAAACAAAACAAACATAATCATCATATTATAATAAAGGAGCTAATGTCAAATCGAAACCTTACTGTAGCATGCATTTTATACAAATATTTAAGTATAAAATCCATTCATAAAAACACCATATATAACCATATATATATGTGAAACAAGCACGGAAAGTTAACAGAAATACCTCCAGCCGTTGCCTTCCACCGTAGATCTGAGAAGTTTTGGAGCTCTGAGTTTTCTATCCTCTTCCTTAAGTAAGATAGATGGTGTACTGAAGCTTGGTGAGAATAGGACCCAAAGCTAACGGTTTAAAAACCACTAAAACCTACTCAAAGCTTTGACCATCACAAAGACAACGAGTTGGGTAGATGGGCAACACAATTAGTGGGCAGGGTTAAAGCTTTTTACATGGACCATACTAATAATTAGGAGATAAAGCTTACATTCTCCCACTTGGTGCATTTAACCCAACACCACATATAACAAGAAATCAAATATATGAATCATGGTGATAGGTCCTCTTATAGTGAGTAGTATCTTCCATGTATTACATATACAAAATTTCTCATTACTAGCCCTTCAACTTAATGAATAAACCATATGTTTATTCTAGGTCCAAATTAAATATCATTTCTCAAAACCAATCAAAATATTTGTGCACAAAATATATGAGAAAATATCAAACTGAATAAGAGTTCCATTGAATCAACAAATATACAACAAAATCACATTGTGGAACCAAGTCCCATATGCACTACGTGATTCTTAAACTACTTAAGTGGCATGCCTTTAGTTAAAGGATCCGCAATCATCAAATCAGTGCTAATGTGCTCGATGATAACTTTCTTTTCCTTTACACATTCTCTTATGGCTAAATACTTAATGTCGATATGCTTGCTTTGACTTCCACTCTTGTTATTTTTAGTCATAAAGACCGCAGCGGAGTTGTTTCAATACAACTTTAATGGCTTAGAAATTGAATCAACGACTCTTAGCCCAGATATGAAACTTTTCAACCATACACCATGCAAGGTGGTCTCAAAACATATAGTATCAATAACTTTGAGGAGCTCTATAGGAGGAAAAACCACAAGGGAATTGTCATATGAAGATGGATGGATGAAGTGAAACAAGGATCCCTAACAACTTAACGACATGATTTGGAGGGAGGAAGAGAATAAGGAGGAGAAGAAGAAAAAGACACTTATGTTATAGCTAGGGGAACAAAATCAGTGGGGGAAGGAAAAAAGGAGTGAAGGGTTTGCATAGCATAAGAAACAAGAGGTGTTGGAAGGCCTAGATGATCAAAGAGTGAAAGATAAGTGTTAAAAGGAATAAAATCAAGGATCTGTAAGGACCTAGGAGCAACTGGAGTACACACAGAGGGAGTAACAGGGAGTGGAGGGAAGGGAAGGAGAGGAGGAAGTGGAGAGGAAGGAGAGGAGAAGGAAACAGAAGTAAACTTGCTTGAAGATATTTTGGCAAAGAATTATGATAATAGGTAGCAAACTAGAAGAAGAGGGGAGGTAGGAAATGAAATAAAAGACAGTTAACTAAAACATGAAAGTAAAAAGGTAGGATTGATTGGAGAGAGCCAAGTGAAATAAAAAAAAGAGGATCATTTTTTCTCTCTAGACATGTTACCTTTTAAATTATTCATTTTTCATATTTTTTTATATTTGTCTCAATTATTTATCTTTTCATTTTTTTCTTATAGAAAAAAGTTAATAAATAGTGATTATATGTAAATTTAACATAGAAAAACATTCTTCTAAATTCAAACCCAATTTATTTCGGTTTAAACTTCTCAATTTAGCAAAGCCCTTTTTAGACTTAGATAAATATTCAAGCGAAGTTGATTTCATTTCTATCTACTCAATTTAGTAAAAACCCATTTTAGACTTAGATAACTATTTAAGCTGGTAAAATAGGATGCTTAATACTTTCTTTATCTTACAATTTGTTACTCAAAATAATTTTCTAGTTTAAGACCTTTTTAGTTCATTTCTTTTACATTTTTCCTTATCTTTCCTTAACGAAGTAGGATGGCAACTCTATCAAATAAATTCAAGTGATATCGATCTGATTTTTGCTTATGGAATCCTAAAAATTAGCAATAATGATCAAATTTATGTTTTCTACGACCATTTTGCTAAAAAGTGTATGGCCATTACTTTTGGTTATTTTTATTTTGATCATGAAGGATTGAAGATTATAATTAAGATATTTTAGAGCATTATCAATTTATAATAACTTAATTTTTTTGTTAAACCGTATGTGAACCATTTTGTAAAAAGTTAAACATATGGTCAGCAATTTGGAATGAGATTTTATAAGGTATATCCATGTAAAGTGAGAAAAATAATTAATGAACAAACAAAATATTTTCAACTCCCATAATAAGAGGCAGGGAGGGACTTTAAACATCATAGTGCACAAAATTAAAATGTGCATTGTACTAGGAACAACTAGAAGAGAATGACAAAGTTGATTATTTGGCATTTTAACCTAAAACAAACTGAAAAGGGTTATCTTTAATATAAGCTAGATGAGAATTAGAAATTAAAGGTTGAAGTTTTACAATATCAATGGCTTTAATATCAATTGTTGTAAAAAGGAATCAATATAGGAGAAAATAAAAAATAAAAATACAAGAATTTATATGGTTTGACTAATCTATGTGACCTACATCCACAAACAAGGAGACATAATCTTTTTGATACTATGAGAAAGACGATACAGTGGGAGTTATGACAACGACAACCTCTCAAAGGTTCTCTCTAAAAGGTTTTATAAAAGGTTTTAAAGGTCTTACTAAGAAAACCCTTATTAAACTATTTATAGATTATGGTTTCCTGTAAGAAGTCTAATAACAATAAAACTTTATTACCTTAAAAGGCTAAGGTCACTAAAACTCTATTTTAAAAAAATAAGGATATTAAAACTATATTTCAATATATCCTCAAAAAATGTGTCTCAAGTCTACTGACGACCCACTTTCCATACCGAAATTAATTTGTTTTTGTATTATTTATGCTGGAAAATACTGACAAGCTCAATGCTAATCACCTTTCTACTCTAGTGTCTTTGTTTTTGCCTTGGAAATCTTCTCTTTCTATTACAAGACCAGGGTTGGACCCATGATCCTATTCAATGCCAATTAGCTTATATAATTCCACGTTCAACAAATTCAAGGCATATTTCACAATTCCCTAACTTGAACTCTCTAATTCACCAAGTTTAAGCTATACTTGATTTTTTTTACAAGTAAGGACTTTATCAATATATTAAATACCTCCTCCAAAATGTCATTGCACTATAAGGAACTAGAAGAAAATTAAAATTTTGAATATTTTGTATTTTGACCTAAAACAAACTAAAAAAAGTTATCTTTAATATAAGCTAGATGAGAATTAGAAATTAAATGTTGAAGTTTTACAACATCAATGGCTTTAATACCAATTGTTGCAAAAAAGAATTGATATAGGAGAAAAAAAAAGAATTTATATGGTTTGACTAATCTATGTGACCTACATCCACAAGCAAGGAGACCTAATCCTTTTGTAACTATGAGAAAGACGATACAAGGGGAGTTATGACAACCATAACCTCCTAAAGGTTCTCTCTAAAGGTTTCATAAAAGGTCTAACTAAGAAAACCCTTATTAGACTATTTATAGATTATGGTTTCCTCGAATAAGTCTAATAACAATAAAACTATTACCTCAAAAGCCTGAGGTCATTGAAACTTTATTTTTTAAAAAGACTAAGGATGTTAAAACTTTATTTCAATATATCCTCAAAAAATGTGTCTCGAGTCTAGTGATGACCCACTTTCCATACCAATGTTAATTTGCTTTTGAATTATTTACGTAAGAAAATACTGACAGGCTCAGTTCCAATCACCTTTCTACTATAGCGCCTTCGTTTTTACCATGGAAATCTTCTCTCTCTAGCACAAGCTCAATGTTGGTTCCATGATCCTCTTTGGCGCCAATTAGCTTACATAATTCCACTTTCAACAAATTCAATGCATATTTCACAATTCCCTACCTTGAACTCTCTAATTCACCAAGTTTAAGTTATACTTGATTTTTTTTACAAGTAAGGACTTTATCAACATATTAAATACATCCTCCAAAATGTTATCATTCACTATATGTGAGATCCCACATCGGTTAAAAAGGAGAACAAAGTACGCCTTATAAGGGTATGGATATCTCTTTTCCATAGACGAGTTTTCTCATATGCGGGAAGAGCAAAATCATGAAGGCCTTGGCCTAATGGGTAATCCAAAGTGAACAATATCTGTGGGCAAGTGGTCTGGGCTGTTACTAATGATATCAGAGCCAGTTCCCGCCCCGTTGTGCCAGTGAGGACGTTGGGCCCTAAGGGGCCGAATTGTGAGATCCCACATTGATTGGAGAGGAGAATAAAGTACACCTTAAAAGGGTATGAATATCTCTTCCCCATAGACGCGTTTTTCCATATACGAGAAGAGCAAAACCAAGGGGGTCTTGGCCCAATGGGCAACCTAAAGCAGACAATATTTGTGGGTGGGTGCGCTAGGCTGTTACACTATAGCCTCCATTTATTTATCTTCCTTTTAATTTTTTGTAAACCCCTAAAAGTTATTTTTATTCCTATCACCGATGGTAAAAGCATACATGACTAAGTCTCCTCATTCATATGTTATTGGTTGATTGGCGGTCCTTCTTACTTTATCCTTAACTATACCAAACCAATGCTTTCTTCTTGACATTATTCTATCTCCTAAAATAGAAATTTCAACCCCTTTGGTATTTTTTCTAGGATATTTTAGTACCACCTTTGAACTAGTACTACTTACTATTTATCTTAGTATAATGTTTCCATATGTTTAACTCAACATATCTCACTCTCTAAATAATATATCATTGATGGTTGCCTTAAAATTTTTTACCAAAAGCATACATTTTTAACACAATAGAACTTGGAAGACTAGATGGTTAAACTTGAAAGCAATGAGTTTCTAAAACTTGAGGATGTAATTTTTACAGAACTTTAAGGATACATTTGGTTTGGCATCATTGCCATAAAGGGGGGAGCCACTTTGAGTTGTTCAACTTTGTTTGGCTAGAAAAAACAAAGCTAAGACTATGGAATCATATTAGAACATGGAACTAAAAAAAAGGGAAAAGTTTGAATTATTCAGTATTTGTGTATATTGATACAATGAAAACCCTATCAATCTTACAAAGGTATATCTAATTTAAGTAACTATAATTAATAAGAAATCTACATTAATAATTGCAATATTATGAGATATTAATAGACAATATTCTAACAATCAAATTCTTATTTTCTTTCATCTTTCACATCAAAGTAATGAATATTTTTATAAATTTGTTATATGTAATTCGATGATTTATATATAATATACATAATTATTTTATAATGATATAATTAATTATATAACAAAACGCAGAGTTGAAATTTTGTAAAATAGTATCTAAATCTTATATTTGAGCAATTCATTATTCTAAATTATATAACCTAATTAAATAAACTAGTATTGGGAGCAATTCGTTATTATAAATTATGTAATATATAAAAGGGCATGGAACAAAATTTCTGCAAAGAAGTTTCAAATGTTACTTTGAATATGGGTAGGGATGGTAACAGGCTTAGCGTCGGTCACCAACTCTTTAACTGACGGCCCATATTTGTGCTTAAGGAGGACTTTCTTTACTATTTAAACTATATATTATGTGATAATGATTTTTAAAATAATTTGTGTGCAGTTTTAATAATTTACCTTTTTAAATATAAATTTCATGTGGAAACTAAAAGATCTAAAGGATTGACTTTCGTTCTTCTCTCACTAAAGATATCTGACTATAAGAAATTAATGTAGGGGAATAAATTATAGAGTGCGTGATTTTTATATATTCAAGGTATTTTCTAAATTAACATATAACTGTATGAATGATGGTCTTGTGTTTATTATGGTTTATAATATGTAAAAATAATTTAATTAATCTTAATCATGATGATTATAAGAATTCATAAAATAATGACTTTTAAACTTTTTCATTTTAATTAATATAAAGTCTTAATTTAATACACATGAAATTATTAGATATTGCTAACAATAAGAGAGGAAGTTAGTTAACCGTGTGTGGAGATGGAAACTACGTGGGTTATCCCTAACATGGTACGTCTTCTAGCATTGTGTCGATTGAGACTTTCCTTTCTTTCCCATCTTTTAAAAGGAAAAGAAATTACAGGATGAGGTACTGTAATTGTTATCTATATAAATTAGGGTAAAATACATAAACATGCCCTCAAATCCTCTGTACCCCTCCTCTGTACCTACTCTGTTCCCATTGCATCTAAGCCATCCATTTATGTGGTACCTACTCTGTACCCATTGCATCTGAGCCATCTATTTATGTGGATAAAATACATAAACATGCCCTCAAATCCTCTATACCCCTTCCTCTGTACCTATTCTGTGCCCATTGCATCTGAACCATCCATTTATGTGGGTCCCACATTAATGGATGACTAAGATATAATGGGCACAGAGTAGCTACTGAGAAAGGGTACAGAGGATCACGTCCCCATAAACATTCTCGACAATTTATTTTCTTTAAAATTTCTAAAAAAGTATTTCTAATTTTTAATTTTTCATGAAAACTTTTTCCCAGTAAAAAAATAATAACATCGTGAACTAATCAAATGTCATTAATATGATAACTTAATTCTAACTTTTAAATCTAACCCTGAGCGAATTAAATTTAACTTAAATTAATAATTTAAGATAATTATTAACTTGAGTGAGATTAAATTAACTCAGTTCGAGTTTAAAAGCTGAGTTGAATCGTCATATAAATAACATTTGATTAGTGCTCACAATGTACGTGTTTCATCATTATTTTTTTCATCCAAAGTCTAAAAGAAAGAGTTTTTAAGAAAAAGTGAAAATTAGAAGGATTTTTTTTCTAGAAATTTAAATATCAAAAAGATTTTTTAAACTAATAAGGAGATTTATGTCTTTTACCCTATAAATTATATTTAATAAATTAAAAATTAGAAGTTATATTTATTCTCTATGTTAATAAATAAATGGTTTTAATTAAAATATAACAATTTATTTATTAAAAAATTTATGTGTCTATGATGGGCGCAATTAGCTTATAACAGAAAGTATTAGAGATTAGAGAAATTCAGAAAAGAACTAAGAACAGAGGAAACAAAACTTTGCTAAGAATATTCGTATCGAAATTCAGAAAAGAACTAAGAATAGGGGAAACAAAACTTTGCTAAGAATATTTGTATCGAAATTCAGAAAAGAACTAAGAACAGAGGAAACAAAACTTTACTAAGAATATTCGTATCTCTTATTGAATTAACCAAAAACATTTATAGCCTCCATCATAGCTAAGAGACTTAGCCTACAAGAAACACAACTCCTAAAAATACTCATCCACAAACTCACGACTAAATACCAACCCATACTCCTAGGAAACAAAAGAAACAACAAATAGCAAATCTCCTAGAAAATAGGATTATTCGTCCTAAATCAATTCAACACGTAAACACTACCAAGACCATGTAAACTCTTCCTTATGAAAGACTCAGTCTAAGACCCCACACTTGAATGAGCCCCACTCAGGTTCATATCAGATCCTTTCCCCTCAAAGTTCGGCTTGTCCGCAAGCAGAAAACTTGGATACATCTTTGAAAATCTCCTGGCAGCTTCCTATGTAGCGTCTTCTAGTGGGGCACCCTTCCATTTGATTAAGACTTCCTCTTCAGGCTGATAGTGTCCTCGTTGTTTAGTTCTTCTATCCAAAACAATTTCAGGCTGTGGTAACACTGAATTTTCCTCCGACGAAGGAGGTAGTTCTGTAGAAACCTAGGGAGTACCACCAAAATATCGCTTCAGCTTGCTCACATAGAAAACATTATGAATTTTTTATTCTACTGGCAACTCCAAATGGTATGCCACACTGTCGATCTTCCCAATGATTTTGAAAAGGCCATAGAAATGGGGAGATAACTTAAGCGATGCTCGAAGAGCCACGGAAGATTGCCATTACGGCTAAAGTTTCAAATAGACATAGTCGCCTACAGCAAACTCAACTTCACGACGATGCCGATCTGCCATACTCTTCATTCGATCACGTTCTTCAAGGAGAGTGAAGCGTAGCTCTCTAAGCATCTCATCACGACTCCGTAAGTGAGCATCCACTGCTGCCACATTAGTAGTTCCAGGTACATATCGATGTAGAGGACGAGGAGGTGCACCATAAACTACTTCATAAGGAGACATTTTTATGACTGAGCGTCGAGCTGTGTTGTAGCTGTACTCAACCCATGCTAGCCATTCGCCATTTCTTCCGCTGGTCATGACAAAAACAACACAGATATTGTTGGGCCCCGATTTCTTTTCTTTGGTTAATAAAATGCATAATTTTATTTTGAGGTTTAATTTGATAATTTTAATTTTGGTTGGAAGAAATTGAGGATTTTATTGCTTAAGTTGTGAATTATTATTTTGTGATGTATTGTTAGTATTAAAAGACTTATATTAATTAAGGGTCCTATGAATTTCAGTTATTGAGATTTAATGAGGGATTAAATTTAATTAGAGTTTGCATGGATTTTAGAAATTAAATGAATAAGAAGGTTTGAGGATAATTGTTTTAATTGATGGAA
>JAOQMR010000006.1:5691166-5704281 GCA_027563865.1 Erythroxylum pelleterianum | reverse complement strand
CAACGCGTCACGCAACTTTTCGTTTCATAAGATTTGCGCGTTCGGATGTCGGCATTTGTTTACGTTCGTATCGAAACGTTTGTTTCGATTTGCTTCCGTTTCGTTTCGGTTCGATTGCGATAAGACATTTGTTTTCCGATTCGATTCGGTTTGTATTCCGATTCGCGACTTTCCGCACTTTGTTTCGCTTTTCGTTTCGCCTTTTTCGGTTGGGATCCGGTTCCTGAGATTTCCTGAGATCGGTTGGGATCCGGTTCCTTAATAAATCTTATTATAAGATTTGATGATGATTTTTTTTGTAAAGGGAGAGAATGTAACATCCCGTATGCTATATATATAAGAGACAACTTCTTTTCCCCCATTTTCTCATATATTCATTTAAACCTGCCCCCCCCCCTCCCCAAAAGCTACTATTAACGAATTCCCTCTCTTTAACCATTCTTCACTGCCAGTGACTCAAACCAGTTAGTGTTCTCTTGATGAGCTCGTCATAGCCATAATTATTTTAGCCGCCATCGTCGCTGAAATTATAGCAAAAATTGAGGAGAAAAATTCATTAAAAAAATGACAATCGTCGATCCGTCGCTTCTGGTGGTTATTGTTGGTTACCACCACCACCATTCGACTCGTATCGATGTCAGGAACAAAGCTCCATGGTCTTGTCATCAGCTGCCACCCAGATCGTCGTTGATTGACGAAAAAAGAAGTTAACGTTTTAGCTTGTTTTTCTTCAATTCGTTCAAATATGTTGAGAATCTGAGTATGTTGCCTTAGAGAAAGTTATTCTACTCATTAAGAGCTTTTATTTGGTATAAAAATCATTGAATTATGAGATTAGAGATTTTCCCGTGACTAGAGAAAATACTTCGGTGACCGGAGGAATATTCCTGTCACCGCAGGTAATCTTCCAGCAACCATTTTGGTCACTTTTGTGAAAAAAAAAATCTAAATTTCAAAATATTATATTGATCATTTTTCTCTAAAGAACCATAGTGAGATTTTCGACGATTTATAAATTAAAAATCACTGAACGTTTAGGCGAGAATAGGATAAATTTCTAAATTTCATAAATAGACTGCTTAGGCAATTCGAATAATACCTAAATTGTTATTTGAGCCTAATAACTCTTAATTAGCACTGATTAAGATATTGTTCTTTCGATTTACTAGGTATAGCAGGAGTAGGACCCCATCAGAAGGTTCGAACGGATTAGTTCGGTTATCAAGTAAGTCAATACTGACTTATTATTACCGTAGTTGTACCAGCAAATGAATGTTGTTCAATGCTGGTATAGATGACAGCATGTAGCAATGCGTCGATACATACTTATATATTTATACAGCGAACGCGTATATACAGTAATGCGTACCCTCTTTAGTATAAGCCTTTATATCGAATTAATTAAGTGGATACTTAGGTTGGATATTGCATACATGCATTGATCATTCCATAATTAAATGTAGTGCTATGCTTAATAATTTGATATGTAATGCTATGTTCGATTGTGGGGAAGAAAAGATTTGTAAGACGTGTCACCTGATGGGTATGCATCAGGACCAGATTCGCACTAGTTATAACTATGAGAGTTGTTTTATTTAGATATTGAGATATGTTATGGGCCAATCCTAGTTGATGTTTGGCTCCCGATCGGACCCTTATTTGTGATGCTTATGACTTTGGACGCTTTGAGCGAGGGCTGGTCTGTTGGTAATGCTTGGCTCTTCGTAACCCCTTTAAATTAAGAGAGTCTTACGACTATATGAGTATAGGAGCGTGACTAGGCAGTTGGTAAAACATAGCTCCCCGCAATCATTTGAAATTTAAAGTTATGAGGGCTTACCCTTAGAGATTAGGGTTTTACAGATATTATTCTCCACAATTTATTTGTGTTGTTGATATGATTGGATGTATAGCATGATGTGTATGTATTTTAATATTCATGCATGACTGTGTGCATAGCGTTGGGTATTATAAGACGGTATACGCTTACTCAGCGAGGTCTAACTCCCCTCAACTTTATTTCTTTCAAGTCAGCTACCACCAACTACGCAACAGTGACTCCCATGACTTGTCCGTTGCGGCCTACCTACGTTTCTATATGTTCTTTCTTTATTTTCATTTATCTTGTATTGTAGCGTCTATAATGACATGATTTCATGAGTTGTAAAACATCTTTCTGACGCGCACTATTGTTATTGTATTGTATGGACTTGTTGTGTCCTTAGGGTTTGAATTTATTTTGTCGCTAATGATAAGCTTACGTGTGATCTGAAATTTCAAATATCAGGTCTCACGTGCCAGTCACCTGCTAGTTTCGGGTCGTGACGAAAAAAACCTACCTACAAATACTTATGGGATCAACGATTTGGCTCATATCTGATTGCGTTGTCGTTTTCATATCCCCTGTAACTTTAAGCATAATCCCTATCACCGACGGTAGATCTCCGGTGGGAGGCCTAGCAATTGAAACCAAGCTCACTGGGAAGCATCTCAAGCCCATCTTTCTAATGAGAAAATGGATTGTTTTGTTCTTAGAACTTAGGCCACGCAATGCAATAGAATTGACTTTCCATTCAAGCATTGTTGCTTCCGAGCTTTAATAGCCTGGAGCAAGACCAACTCTTTCTTCTTCTTTTTTTCTTTTATAAAGATTTGAACAATTTTCCTGTATAACTTTGTCAACATTATCACTTCCCAGCTTCCATTGTCCATCTGTATCTTGTGGGTTAGTTTGACGTTACGTTCTGCACATTGCTTCTATACTATATATTCCATTACGTTTGATGTACATAGAATTATTGGTCCACCGTTCTTTTAAATGAGAATGCACACTTTTCCCGTTAACTTGGACTCCTGATAATGCTGCTAATTGGCACTGTCAATCACATCACTCCTAGCTACGACAATGAAGACATTACACGTTACTGGAGAAGAACAAAATGGAGGTTGTAATGCATATTGTATAATGTCATTTTCATTGAGAGTACTGAACTCGTCATAGCAATTCGAGTTAGGGTCAGCTTTGTGGTAATGATAGAATTGTTGGACTTGTTAAGGATGCAATGTTTTAAGTCTATAGGAGTTAAATAAATGATTTTTTTATTCAAAATAAGGTTATTAAGTCAATTCAAACTTAAATTGTTAAAAATAATATAAAAGAGAGAAACAATGATTATGACATTCTCATATAATATCAAATCTCTTATTACATAATATATATAATTGATTTATAAACTTATAAAACATTATAATTATTTTAATATATATAATTCTCTTTAGCTCTAAATTAAGAATGTTTTTGAACCAATATATATTTATCTATTTCTTTTACCTCAAACTCTTTGTCCTCCACTCCTCCTCCAACATTGTTGAACTTTTAAACGTTTGACTAGTGTTATTAACTCTCAGTCTCTTGCCCTTACACATATCATCCACTAAATCCGAGATAATCAGAATCCATTTTTGCTTGTTTTGACAATCTGTTTGGTCTAATTCAATAGAGACCCACAGGTTCCTTTCCTGCCCCATACATTATCATTGGTCGGTTGCTCTCTCTTTCTCGTTGGTTGTTCAATTTAAGAAATTAGTGGACGGTCAAACAAAGGTAATATAATCAAAGAACAACATATTCGAAATGGGTCAAAGCTCGAAAAGTATTTGATTAAAAGACAAGTTCCATTAATAAGTTGGAGGAGTTGTGAAATAACCTTTTTGAGTTGACATCTTAAATTTTGCTTCCCTTACACTTCATGGAACCAAAAGTGGTACTTATGGCAATCAATTCATTATTATATCTGATACTTAATTAGTTCTCTGACTTAAAAGTTTTTAGCCTTATCATCCGCGTGGTTTGAATACTTAGGCTAGCCACTTCTGTTCCTTTTCCAATTAACAAAAGCTTCGGTCACCGAACAGCTTTATATATATATATATATATATTGAAGCATTTCAGTGGTGGAGGAAAGGCAAGTCTCTACTTCTATCATCAGGTTTGTTGATCATGATCTTGATGATGGCTTTAGTTCTTGTGTAAGAAGAAAGAAATAAAGTAAACCATTGACTTTAGGGTTGGAATCGATAAATAGACTTCAAAGAAGTAGAATTCAGGACATGTAACACAAAGTGCATGATGGAATAGTATCATTTTAAAGAAGGGAAAGGGAGGATTCCTACAAGGACATGCAAGGAACTCATTACTCTATAGAATTGTCAAACCTTCAAATAACAAGTTATATATGTTTCCTCTAACGTGATACTCCCCAAAACCCCCACTCGATGAATCCAAAATTGAAGTAGTAGAAGTGGGTTCCATAGAGTGCAAGTGGCGGTGGAAGAACACGCATACAAAATGGTCCAACGTTTTGCATCTATGCAAACCCATCTATGTAGTTTTCTCATCAGAAAGCCACATTACGGCACTGACTACCTGCTGTCTTTTTTTTGTGTGGATTATGCTACTGGCTAACGGCACCCGATTGGCCTCATTGAACATATATCTTCACACCTATATCCAACTTCAAGATATGTCTGGTTAATTATATGCATTGCCCTTTCTTCTCTATCTTTCACTAGGGTCAACACGCTAGCCCTTGTTCCATATCACAAAAATTTTCACTCACTGCCCCGATAGGAAGTGATCATCATTGATATATATAACGCATAATTTGACCATCTTTCTGCTTCTGTGTGAAATTGCATGAATCTTTGGAGGGAGGCAACCAGGAAAGAGAGATATTATTGGTCGTGTAGGAGTCCAGATCTCCTGTCCAATATTATGGTATCTTATCGTGTTCAATAAATCTCAACCATTTATTTATGTGAAATTCGTATGGGACCTATATGAATTACACAAAATAAATGACTGAAATTACATGAGACAGAATAAGAAAAAGTAAAATTAAACTAAGAAAGACACTACATGCAGGCAGACAAATAATTTTAGGCCCCGGAACTCCACCGAGCCTTTCAGAAACAAAGGCAAAAGGGTACATAGTCTACGACCTAAATCATAGACATCATTATTGCAGATTGGAAGAGGATCAGTCACTTACGTACTATGCATTTTCTTTGAGATAATATATTTAAAAATGTTTGTAGATAGACAAATAATTTAACTCGTGGAATTCCACCAAGCCTCTCAGAAACACCATAAAAAAAATGCACAAGTATTGTGTTGACAACATTATAAAGGATCAGTTATTTACTTACCATGCATTCTACCTAAGATAATATATTTAAAAACATCTAATTTTTTTAAAAAATTTAGTTAATTATTCAAACTTTTAAAATTTTAATTAAATGATTATTTTTTAAAAATCTTAACAATTCACTTTAAAATGTTCTTTTTAATGATATATATAATATCAAGTCAATCTATTAATCACATTATTAAAATTTATCATTTCGATGTGAATTATTAAGGTTCTAAAAAATTTAAAAATTAAATAATAAATTGAAAAATCTAAAAAACATACTTTAGAATTGACTATCCCACTTCTGTATCGTTACACCACATATACACACATATACTACGTGATGTAATTAAGGGCTCCCAGAAAAGGTGGAACTTTCGGCTACAAGCCCAGGTGAGAGAGATTTCCGTTTGAACACTTGTTACGGTAAACGCGTAGTGGCTAAGCCCCAGTTAAGGAGGGGTTGGGTGGTTTCTGAAAAGACGTTTACTTGGAATCAGGACATTAACATATACATACGCGAATGCCAGGTTTAGGTATGTGATTAATTAGCATCAAGTGGGGTTTCTGTACTGATTAAAACTCGTTCTACTTTTTTAAGGTCGCTTTTTGTCGACTTGTTTTGGTGCATTAGCCCTCCCACTACTTGAACCAATGAGAATGGGGCGGCTTGATTGTGGTGGACCTAAACTTTTTTGTTTTTACTTAATTTAATCTATCAAATCGGTACTTGTGGAAAGCATAAAGTGGTGCCATTGTTAGACTGCAAAAAACAGAAATTTAAAAAAAAAAAACAAAAAGTGGGATGAGATGCGAGACATGTGTTAAATTCACATCAGCCATTAATGGAACGAGAACTAGGGAACTTGCTTTTCGGGGACACTCGGGCTGAGACTATTCGATTCAAAGCTTACAACAATGATCGATTTTGATAGATAATAGCACGAGTTTAGAGAGATTCCGTTCAGAACTAGAAAGTTATATTCTATTCTGAAAGGAATACTCTCACCACAAAATGGTCTGTACCCCATGGAGGGCAAAGGCATTAGATGAACACGATTGATGCAACCCTATTCTATTCTATTCTATTCTATTCTATTCTCTGGTTAGTTTAATGTGATTGATTTATGTTGCTCTTCTAGTGGGCGATTGTGCTAGTTCTTTGATGGGATTCGTAGACATAATGTGAAATTCATTACCTAATTATTTGCCGCATTAATTTATTCTCCTTGTGAGTTGTGACAATGACCTGTTAATGAAGTTTTTAAGTACATTTTTAATTTCCTTAAAAAATACAAAGTAATATACAATGATTAACATGCAATGTTGGTTTTGGTGCTCCATATATATTATTGTGAAGATAAACTATATTTTAATCAAAATTCATACTTAGCTTCTAACCTTAACCAGCACTACATATCCTATGAGTCTATGACACTAGGTCTTAATCATGTCAATAGCATAGCAAACCTTATAAATTTCTGGTGAGCTGCACTAACCAGAGCTGAGTATGTAGTTAGTTTTCCATTAAAAAGCATCTAGGCGTCTCTAGGGGTGTGTAATCTAAAGTTCGGTCGAGCATGAAATTTTGGAAAAGAACTACAAAGGTTGTCATAAATATGACAGATATACATTAACTGTTTCTCGTTTGGATGCAACATGCAATCATAGTAAAACCAACTTGGACAAACCAGTATCGTGAGACCTTCGTGAACAGTGATGTACAAAACAATACTGTAGTCTGTAATTTTGAAGGTTCTGAAACTGAAAGTGCGCTGTCCGTCATTAATACAAGTACTAAATGGCATCTTGAACCAGTGATCCAAGGGCATACCATGTCTGATAACTCCTCTGACCTCGTTTAACTAAAGAACCAACCAGCCAAGCTGTAAATAGTAATTCGACCAAGTTATCAGTTAAAAATCGATTCGTTTGCTCTAAACCAAGCACTCAACCAATCCATTTCGTGCAAGTTCTGATGACCTGCACACTTCCCATTTTACCAAACTAATTATTCAGGTACGTGACTGAAGACATGTGCAGGAACACTGACCTAAAATAGTGACTCACGTTTCAAATTGCAGACTAAGCATGGCTGCGATTACTTCTTCAGTGCATAATTTAATATTTTAATCTTAAAAACCTTTCTGAAATTTGAGATAATATGCGCATGGCAAGTGAAAGCAACTCGGAACTAGCTGGCAGGTATGAGTCAAAAGTACAACTCCATGCTCCAGCCCTCGGATGGGTGATTATACGTTATCACGTGGGTAGGGCCAACTTTTCTTGATACTTAAATATTGCCTATCAAAAATTGTGTATAAATGAATCTTTCAGATTAATAGGATTTATTTTCTTTATGCCATCAGAATTATGTGATGTGTTCGTAGGGACGGTAAATAATAAGAGCATTTAATGTGGTGGAAGAAAGGGGGAAAAGATGTGCATACGTACATATATACAGAGAGATCAGAGTTGGTGTAGTGGAGGTGGGGAACTGAGTAAATAGCAGAGGCACTGGTCGTATTTTGTCATCTGAGAAGTAGACAGATGTTAACCCCACCGCCCTATTCAATCCAACCTCTCTTTCTCTCTCCCTCTTTTTCTTCAGTACTTATATGCATACACGGTCCTCCATTATCATCATTCTCGATTTACTGCTTCTTTTGTCCATAACCATAACTGCAGATACCTTTCTCTATATTCGTGCCAATTCGTGTGTGTCTGTCTTACTTTTAAGTTTAGTTTTCGAAAATTTCAATCCATTGTCATATAGCGATCTGCAGTTTAATCTGCACCAGACAAATGCAATCCAAAACTTGCAGAATCAGAATGTATGAAATGCACTTCTCATGATGGCTGTATATTCGCTTGCAATATTAAACACAAATTTTATAATCGTGTAATGGACTCTGTTGCATTGCACGTGCACGCAGACTGCTTCGAACACACGAAAATTAAATAGTGCATGATAGAGCAAGTTCCTTTAAGGGGCTATCCAATTCCCTCGATTTCAAAAGGGGAAAGATATGGATCAACTCATTGCAGAATAAGGGGTAGACAGGAGAACCTCCTTTATTTTTTCAGAAAATTTATATTTTAGAATTGTAAGTTAAAGGTCATGACATGGACAGAAAGATATTAAGAGTTTCGGAGAATATTTTATATAAGGTAAAATGAAAGACATTTGAAGGAAAGCTGGAGGAGCAATTAAAGTAGAAGCCAAAGGAATATGGTGGGCATGACAAGGTTGCTTGAAGTTACAAGCATGGGCCTAATAGCAAAAATCAGGAATATTGGTATGAAATGGTTGTAGGGTTTTATGCCAATTATCCATTTTAAGTATTTGAGATTGCTGCCTTACTTGGAAGTGAACAACGACGACAGGAAAGTTAGGGATAGGGAACCTACCCAAGATCCTTTTCTTTTCCTCTCGCTATAGAAACAGCCGACACCCTTTTCTCTTCTCTTTCTCGATACTTTTCCTTCTATACTTTCCGATAAATATTAATTAATATAAATGGAGAAGAATGAATTCTTAGTTAGGAATCATATGTTAATTTCTACATTGTTATTAGCACAAAATGGAGAAAAAGATTACAAAGTGGGCAATGCTAACTTTTAAATGAAATTCACACCAGCTCCTCAATGGTGGGGGCCAAAATGCGGACGTGATCTATAATCAGTGCACGGTTTGCGCGGTAGATATCAGTGGGTCTGTTTCGTGCGAATTTGACTTCACATGCTCATCGCTAATGCAGAGTATCTCTTCAAGGTTGGCCTTTTTGGCTGATGATGACGGTAATAATGGCGGAGAAGTACTAGTTATTACGGAAGTTTGTGTAAGCTCTTTCGCTCTCTCTACTTGAGCTAACCAGTCTGTTCTGCATAGAACATAGAGCATGAGCATGGCACATGAAGCTTGAGCTGCAAGCAACCCAAACCAGAGCCCAGCAAATCCCAGTTTGAACACAAACCCCATTAATATTGCCACTGGCATACCAACCAAGTAGAAAGACCCCAGATTGATGTTAGCTCCAATGGTTGGCCTAGCACTGCCACGTAAAACCCCACACCCAGTTGTTTGTGGGCAATTTCCAAGCTCACAGAGCCCCGCAATCGGCAATGCTATAGAAGTGAGCTCTAAAATCTCAGCATCATTTGTGAAAAATCTGCCCCATTGATGCCTCATCAATGTTGTGAACAACAAAGCCAAGAGACCAAGCGCCACTGCACATGCCAGCGACACAAACATGGAAATGCGGGCTCTTGCAGGCCGATTAGCCCCCAGCTCGTTACCAACTCTTGTTGAGACTCCGAGACTGAGGGCTGACGGGAAGACATAAACTAAAGATGTTGTCTGAATAAGTATTCCCATTGATGCTATAGTGGCTCTGGGGTTAAGAAGTAGACCACATAACATTATCATGAATTCGTACCACCACCACTCAAGACATACAGAAACACATGTGGGAATTGCAAGACCTAGCAAAGATGACCATCCTCTAAGACAATCCATGCTGGGAGTGACCCAAGAATCTTTGCATACACCAGAAAAGTATACGAACGAAATGAGCAGGAGAAAGAGATTGAAGTTGGTCCAAACCATGGCTATGGCTACCCCTGCAATACCCAGTTTGAAGTGGATAACGAGAATGAAATTTAAAGGTACATGGAGGAGAACAGAGATGGCTGAACAGTAGGTTAATGGTAATGTGATGCTTTGAGTGCGAAGATATACACGAATAGGGTGCAGAAGTGAAAGGAAGAAGAGGTCAGGGATGGAGAAAAGAATGAAAGTGTGAGCAACAGATGATATTTCTTGATCTTGGCCACACCATAATAGAATTCTCTTCATGTTTAGCCACATGAAAGAGACCGGAACGGAGGCAGAGAGAAGGAGAAGAACGGTCCTTTGAAGGGTGAGGCCAAGAAGCTTCCATTGTTTGGCCCCATAAGCCTGTCCGCAAATGGGCTCCATTCCCATGGCTAGTCCAGAAATCACAGAGTAACCGGTGATGTTAGCGAAGCCGATGGATAGAGAGCCACCAGCTAACTCGAGCTCTCCAAGATAGCCAAGGAAAAGCATGGAGATCATGGCTCTTGAATACAGAATAAGACCGGTCATTGCCGTTGGGCCAGAGATCTTTCCTATGGCTTTGATTTCCTCCAAGGCCTGAATGGAAAAGCAAAAAAGATTATAAAAGAAATGATCTGTGTTGGACACGGTTGAGAGACATATACTACAGAGTTTAGTCATCCTTTTTAGAAGACATAACATATCTCATCAATCAGAAATATATGTCCTTTGGTTACAAGTTTATACAATACAAACAATTAATGGGTCCTGATCGTTGCTTGGCTTTTGTTTTTACCTCTGAAGGGGTTGGGCATCTACGTAGCCCCTCCTGATCCTCAGTATAATGATCCATGGCTTTGTTGGGTGCAGCAAAATGGGTTGTGGCAGGAGACAGAAATGAGGAAGGAGAAGAAGGTTTTGGGTTACACATAACCATTGTTGTGCTTCCTATGATAAGGTTGTTTTTGGATAAAGAGAAAGGTAGAAGAAGTTAACAGGGATAGTTAATACTACTCTGGGTGTGGTGTGGTGTGGTGTATTGGGTTGGGTGGGAAAGAGTTGGGATACCTGGTGGGAGGGCCAAGAGGGTATGTAGGCTATATATACACGAAGCCATCGGGTCCTACTTATGCCCTACATAATACATATTTAAGTTTGTAAATGCTGTGAAGCCCTTTTGTTTGTGGGGCAATCCTCTTCCTCATTCCATGCCTCCCTTAACAAATGTAAGGATAGTCCATCCGTGCATATAGGGGTATAAATTAGTATTATTCTTGGCTTAGTGCAAATTAGTTCAAAGAGGAGATGTGTAATCCAGATGACAAGCGGCTTTAAACAAAGTGTTTTCCTAGTACAAAAAGATGGTGAAAGCATCCAGGGATTGGTGCGTTAGCTTCATGACTAACCGCCACAGTAAGTTTGTCCATGTAAGTTGTTATGGAACGATAATGGTGGTAGGGTAGGGAAGGCTAGCTTAAATTAGGTATTTTTGTGTTAATGGAGTGAAATCAATAAATTATGGAATCAATGGAAATCTTCTTCTGGTTTTGGGTTGAGCTTTATGAGTGGATAATGTTTTAAACCCCTTCTCAGTTCAAAAATCTAAACGTTTAGTGGAACTGTGGCTAGTGAAAGGGCAATGACACAAGTGGAGTTGGGTTAGACTTAATAGTAAAAGGGGGTATAACTTGTGAGTTGTCACTCGTTAAGCAGGGTTTGTGGGCAGGGGAAATGTCTCAGGTTCTAAGGCAGCTATCCACATGCTATATGCCACTTCTTTACACAACCCACGTGATTAAACCCATTTCTAGAGCATATGCATGATCTTTTGTTGTCTGAAACCCACTCCAACATGGGAACATCTCTCGACTATTTTGCCCAATTTGAAAGGTGACAAAACTTTCGGTAAAAACCTGCTCAGGCCCCATCTGTTTTTTTCACCTCTTTTTGCTTTTGCCTGTCTGGGTTTGCGTGAATGAATGGCTTATTCATAGTCTAGTCTTCAATGTAATAAGCACAATTATGCGATGAAATGGGAAGTGTTTACAATAAATAATAAATTCATGGGATTTTGTGGAAGTGTACGTTCACGTAGTGGTCATGAATGGGACCACCGGAGTTGGTAATGGAGGGTATGGACAAGCGGCAGACGGGAGAAAGGGAACAAAGTGAGAGAGCAAATAATACGTGCTACAATTGCAACCATTTAATTCTTTTGTATCCCCTTTCTCACAACAGTGGAGCGACTGTCTCTCTGCGGGGGGTGAGAGCAGAGCAGAGGCCTTTTGGCAGCGAAGCCTCAGACAACAGTAGCACTACCCTGCCCAATAAATGATGGATTTGCACTTGCATTCCAACTTTTGTAAAATCTTTTAGCTTTTGCTACACTGGCCGCAGTATCTATCTTCTTCAATTTTATTTCTATATAATATAATCAAAAGATAAACGACTTCTCTGAAATCCATAGCCAATCCCCCTCAGTGTCAGATTCCATGTGTCTTCAGCATAATAAGCTGCTGTGGATGAGAGCAACGTGTCATGACACAGAACCAATGGGCAAAAAATCTCTTACCAAACTGAAACTCCAAAAGACAAGAAAGAGCACTTGCAGCAGGCTATGAATTTAACCATCAAACCCAATTTCGAATTTAGCATCTTAATTGGAAAGTGGGCTTCACCAAACGAAAGATCCCAAGAGATTGTTCTAAACAGAAAGAAATCTAGTAATTTTAGGATCACATGGCGATGCTATTCTCGCTGTCGCAGTCAATCAGAAAATCATGTTATGTACACCAAGTTGTTGTCATAATGGAGTTCAAGCAGAACTTTTTTTTATTGATAGAATAATGATAATAAGAAACAAAAAAGAACACAAATGCTCAGATGCAAGTTTCAAGAGGAAAAGAGGAAAAGGATGTGAAACACGGACAAGATACCTTTGGAATTTGACATTTATGAAAATAAAAAAGATTATATTTGTCTAGAATCTCGAATAGGTTCTCGGATTCCATCCCCCTCATTTTCCCTTCTTTTCTTTACCCGAAAAGTCTGATGCTCGTTTCCAGAATGAGTCCTGTCCTGGAAGGGGATACGGAGAGATCTCTCTAACCACAATAATTTAAAATTTTTCTTGTTGTCTAGCTTAGATTCAATGCCCTGATATTTTTGCAAGGTAAGCTGCAAACTTTCCATTATTTATAACGGTTTTCTTCCCAAAGTTCCCACCACCTGGTTCTCTAACATACATGTACACGCCCAAGCAGCTTATGGTCTCAAACATGGAGCACCAAAACATAGCCTGATTTGTCTTCATTTATGATTTGGCAAATAAGTAACTCAAATTG
>JAOQMR010000006.1:5655336-5670395 GCA_027563865.1 Erythroxylum pelleterianum | reverse complement strand
GCATCGAGAGCTTCGCAAGTGATCGACATATGGACCAGAACGACAAGGTTCCGTTCAGCCAAAATCTGGCAGAACCACTAATAATAATGAGACCTTACTCACAACAGGAGGTTGTTCGGAAGATGATCAAGATTTAATGCAATTGACTATTCTAGCTGTTATTTCTTCTACTTTTTCTATTGTTGAGTTATCAAGTAGAGGAATTGAATATGCTCTTTGGTTTTTAGACTTAACCACTTTTAATCATATATATGTTTGAAAAAAAATCCTTTTTCTAAATTCAAACCTTAAGTTTTAAAATCAATTTTTTACTGTGGAAGAACAATACCATTTAAAGAAATTGATACCATTTATTTAACTACTAAATCGAAAAACTCTTTTTACCTTCCTAATACTTTTTATTTTTCCTAGCTAACTTGATTTTATTGCACGATTAACTGATGAAATTGTTTGGTAAAAATTTCCTTTTAGTTATGATGCGTAGGAAATTTAAATGGGGCAAGTGATTATTTTGTTTCAATCTTGATTTAGACCATATAATGGATTCTTTAATATGTTTTATTGTCGGTCCATCTACTTATGTTTTCTAAATAATACTTGGGATTTATGGCATTATTTTCTTGATCATCCGCATACTAGTAGGTTAGAGTATATGCTTATGTCCAATGTTATCAAAGTGTTTTAATCTTGTACATTATGATTTATGGGTCCCTTACCTACCTTATCTAGACTTTGTTGTAAACCACTTATCAATTTACACATTTTATTTGGGTATATTTCTTACATATTAAATATGATCTCGTAACTATAACCAAGGTCTTTGTTACTATAATTTAGAAAGAGTGGAAAACATAGTAAAAAATATTTTGACCAAAATAAAAAGTTGGAAGATTCTTTTTCTTTGCGAATCTTTCAACCTTTTCTCTAAAGATGAGACCTAACCTTTAATGCCATATTATTTTTTTTGGTTATCAGAAGTTGTTTACTAATAATCTTTCTAACAATATAAAAAAGAAGCATGGATTCTATAAGAATTTAAACATATTTTATATAAATCATATGACAAGAAAGTTGTATCAATATATTTTATATCAAAGGATAATTGTACATTGGAGTTTTCAATTACAAATCTATAGCCGTTGTTATCCAAAATAGATACAAGGATCAAGTTTTACCAGAAAAAATGACATATAAAATGTGTTATACAAAATAAGTTAACATCATCAAGGTTTAAACAAATAAGTCCTATAAAATCTACATCCACTTCTTTGTTATTGTTAGCCATCAGTTTTTACTCATCCTTAGTTGGTTATCTCCTTGATATAAATCTCTGTATTATTGAAGTGACATCTAAATTATAGCCACTAGGAACTTAACGTGACTATAGAAACATTAGATTTATAAATTACACAAGTCAAAGTGTTATTTGATAGTTCTTATTTTTCTTTTAAAGTCTTATACTTTATGCAATCTTACATTTTATGACCTTTCTTCTTATAAAAGAAACATTTCACATTCTTTATAACATCTGTAAGACCCTTTACAACATGAATTTAACCTTGTTCTTTAAATGAAGAGTTTCTAAGAGACTTACCTTTGAGTTTTCTAGATTTGGCTTTAGGTTTTGGTTTAGTGGCTATTAGTGTTATTTGTGTTTTTTTTCTTGTTTCATTTTGCAATGACTAATAGAAAGAATTAATGTTTTAGGCTTCATATTATGAGTTTTAGGTGGTAACGGCGATACATCTTAAATGTTAAATGTATTACATTTTTATCATAAATTTAGAGAGCATTATACTTGTGTTTAGATGTTTTTTTAATGGATTTGGTACCTAAAATAAAATATATATGATTTTGGGTCTTATTTTAGTCTTTAAATAAAGAAGGACTAGATTTGCAAAGATTTGAATCAAGTTGGAGCAAATTTGGCAAATTTTAAAGTGAAGGACTTAAAACAAAATGCCAACATATTACCTTGTTGATACCTGTTTTCAATCTTACCACATTTTGTTCGTAGATAAACTTTCGAAATGACTATCATGGTACTAACACGAACCTGTATCTTAACTATGTTTAATAAGATGGCAACATATTATTTATATGTGTGTGAGATCCTACCATGTTCTATTTATATTCCTCAAAACAGGATAAACATGGACCCTTGTTTACACCTATGTTGGAGTGTTTATTACATAAAGAAGCTAAGAGGGTTTTTAAGCAATACGAGAGGTCAATACGGTCCTATAGTTAGGCTATGATAGGTAAAGATTTTAGGGTTTCATGTTTTAAGAGAATGATAGTGAAGAATAGTTTCAGAGTTTTCGAAGAGTCCTTGGAGATTAGTTTTTGAACTAAAACATCATTTAAGAGTTGATTAAAAAGACTAGGATTAAGGAAAGAGAACTATTGGAAAGGAAAAATAAGAAGATTCATCAAGATATATAAAGAAAATTTAAGATTCAAGCCATAAGAATCAAACTTTTTTCTTGTGTTGTTTATTATTCTTTATGGGTTTTCTTTAAGTTATTATAAACTAATCAATATATAGATCTAGGTGGGATAAATCTTAGGAATTTATTTTTTGAATTTATTCTTAATTCAATAAAAGGTTCTAGTTTTCTTGAGAATTGTTTATAATTATATTATATAAAGTTGAATTTTTTCAATGTTTTGATTTAATTTTAGATTTTGTTTAATTGAATCGAGAGAATATTTGTATGGATAGATATAATATGAACAATGAGAGTTACATGGAATATTAAAGATAGGGACACATAAATCTTTTATATTAAGGCTAAATCTATCATATAAATCTACAAAAACTATGTATTACGTTTTTTAGGGTTTTGATTAGAAAAATATTTCAATCAATCAACTTTAAAATATGATTTGAATTATTCAAGATAGAATATAGTTGTAAAATTGGAATTCTTGCTAGTTTAAGAAACTAAGATTAATTATCAAGTCAAGATGAATTTAATGTATAGAAAAAGTTTTAGGGGAAGTCTACCTATATCTTACTTACGTGTGATTACTTTAACCTTATTCGTTGCTTTAATTTATTGATTTAAATTATTTTTATTTATTTTCTTTCAATCAATCATTAATTTTTTAGATTTGATAACAAAAAGATATTTAATACTAGTAATCTATGTCCTTGTGGGATTGACACTCGACTTACTGAGTTATAATATAGAAACAATTTGTATACTTGCTTAGATTTTTCTTTAGTATTATTTTGTGTTTCATTTTATACATATATTTATATCACCCATCAAATTTTAATGCCATTATTGGGGAATTGGAATATTAGCAAAGCTTTATTTTTATTAGTATAATCACTATTTTATTTATTTATTTTATAACATTCTTTTCTTCATATTGTGGTTGTGGTTGTATTATAGGGCAAAGGTCTTTGGTGTATGAAAGTACCACTTGAGTCAGATCTAGAGATCAAACATACACTGCTTCAGAAAATTAGTAAGTCAAATATGGAATTGCACAATGAATGATTATGCTAGACCCTCACTAACCAGGATGGAGTCTAACATTACTAAACTAACGGTTGAGGCAAATGACTAGTTTAGGATAGTTAGTGTAATTTGATGGTCTACCAAATGGGGATCCTAATGCTAGTATTGTCAAATTTATGAAAACTTATGATACCTTCAAGCTTGATGAATTTTAAAAGATTCCATATGATTGGGATTATTCCCTTTTAAATTAAAAGACTAAGCTAAATTATGGCTAACTTTGTTTCCTTTATTATCCATTACTACATGAAATAAGATGATCGAAAGTTTTTTGGGTAAATAATATCCTTCATCATGTACAAAAAAGCTTAGAAACGATATTGTCTCCTTCTAATAATTAAAAGGCTAAGACTTTATATGACACTTTAGAGATATAAAATGAGTAATTAAGGAACTGCCTGCACCATAACCTTGACTTAGGTATGCAAATGTAAACATTCTATAGTGTACTGAGCTACCTAACCAAGTAATTGATAGATAAATCCTTAGGGAGGACCATCCCCTTTAGGCATCTAAGAAAATGTAAGAGCTTTTTAAGAACATCGTTATGAATAACTATCATTGGAGGAATCTGAGGCTAAAGCCTAAGACATGTGACATCCACAGTGTTGATATGGTGGCAACATTAGAGGAAAAATTATAAGCTCTTAGTAAGAAGATTAACTTAATGAGTATGGGAGCATAGTTGGAACATATCATGAATTATGAAATATTTTGTGGGAACATTCCAATCATGAGTTCCAATCAACTTACAATAAAGGGCATCAATTGGAGTAAGGCAATTTTTTTAGGAATTAACCCCAAAATAACCCGTACAGCAACACCTGCAATCAGGGGATAAAGGAACCATCCAAAATTTTCATAAAATACCCAAAGAAAACAAAAACCAATATCTCCTCTTAGATTTCAATAATAATAATAGATAAAACAGTTGAATATTAAGGATCTTGTAGCTAAGTTTATCATTACACCTAAGGTTCGCTTCAAATATTAAATGTGATTGACATTAAATTGTTATATAATACTTATATATGATTCCACATAGATGTGTATCATAAAAAAAGAAGCAAGGGAGAGGGATAATCCTACCCTAATGAAGTAAGTGGCACCTTAAAAGCTAATGGGTATAAGAAAAAGTAAAAGAATGTTGAGGTAGTAAATAAAAACCAAAAAAGATAATCAAGCCTTTAAGCGAGGAGCTACTAAACTAAAAAGCTTGAGTAAGAAGTCCAATCAAATGACGTAGAAAGAAGTATTTGTTAGGATGCATTCCAATGATTAATTTTTATTATTATTTTGTATTGTTTGAGATCTTTATTCATAATTCTAGGATGATTTAATAGTTTTAGACTTAAGGATTGAAGCACACTTTGATAAATTTTAACTTTATTCTCATAATTATCTTTTTTGGTTTTAGTGTCATGTGAATTTTACAGGAGAACAAGCAACATAATACTAAAGACAGTACCATTCTTGCCCCATATTACCCAGCTCCTAATCATAATTGAGAAATTAAGAGCATAAAAATGAACACAAGTCAAGCCCCTTTGTTGGATTAGATAAAATCTAATCCCTTGGATGCATAATACGGAGAATACCCTTTTGTGACATAGGTCTAACATGATCCTGTGTGACTACCTTGATATTTAACACATCAGTATGTGCTGCCCATTTTTTATTTAGTATGAAAATGAATTTCAAAAGTTAGTTAACACAGACTTATATTCTTATTGTGTCCATTTTATATTGTCTCTATTTTTTTAAAGTGTAAGTTTAATAAACCAACATAGGACCATGTTTCCTCTATGTCTAGCTCGTGTCCTAACCATATTTATACATTTAATTAATACGCCACCCATCTTTAACCCATCTTTCGCATCCCTGTCCAGAAAACAACACCAAACATGCTACAATGTAAGGCTTGTGCTTTGTCACAATTTAATGTTGTAGAAAAAATTCACAACAGACTTTTTTTCCCTTTTTTTATCTCTTTTAATTTTCTATGGATTAATTCACTCTCTCTATAGTTTTGTCACGGATTACGACTCACCTAACTCAATTTCTCCCTGATTTCACTTACCAAACACTAATAAGTTTAAATTCTATGTGTTATTCTTAAATAAAACCATTGTTGAAATTTCCTTGTACATTTTCATCCTCATTTACTTTAATTCAAGGCACACTTCTCCCTCTAACATTTACTCTCTATATGGGCTTGAATTGTGGATCGATTGGTAGAGGTTTTATGTAAATTGGATTTTTAAAATTCTAGATTTCTATTATAGAGAAACTTTTTGGGACAATTTGTATAATTTAATGCTTAAATTATGGTTTTGAAGGGTTAGTTGATTATTATATGTATGGAATTGGTTAATCGTGGGTCCCTTTAGCATGTCATATTATTACCCATAGTTTTCTTGAATAAATTTAACATTTATTTTAAAATACAATTACTTTTATGTCATAAAAAGTCAAGAATTATAGCTTTTATGTGAAGCGCAGTTACTCCTTGGAAGCTTAAGCCCTAGCACCAACTTGCGGTTGATATCCCATTTGTAAATATCCCTTCTTATATGCCACTTATAGAGCAACCTACTCATCCATTCCTTCAGTTCATGATTAAGCTTCACTTTAAATGCTATCTAACCCTTTAGTAAAAGAAATTTGAGGTATTATGGTACATAGATTAGGAAGTCTCAATAAAGCTGAACTTAGAGACCATGATAAGGTGGGTGATATACTTTCACAGTTGGCTTGAATTCTTGAATATCTAAGAGCTAGTGTGTTAGGAACTAATATTAGAGTTTATGTGCATATGCCAATTAGATGAGAAGAAAATGACTAGGAATGATGACTTAGTCATTTAATTCTAATAAGGGGGCAGTCATCGTCACTTTAGCTACAATCAATTTGATGTCCATGTGGGATCCTACTCCAAAGAGCAAGTGTACACAATGCATCTTGATGTAGCTCTAGTTGATTGAGAATTATCAGATAGTCATTTTACAATTTATTAACATAAGGTAGCCATAATGCATCGCTATTCTCTCATTAATCTAAGGCATGGTAGATTCTACCATCTTTTCATAAGTTATATGCATAAGTTGCTCATACATTCTTCATATGCATGACATGATAATACTAATATAGACAAATACCAAGATCTATTCTTCTTGCATTGAGATGTTAGATGTAATGCCATTTGGGGTACACCATTATTTAGTTAAATAGAGTCTACTTGAATTAATCAAACTAGAGTTTGATCGATGATGGCTTAATCATTACCTAATTAGGAAGGAGATTGAGAGTGTTAGGTGATGAGCAAGAGTCAAAGGTAGTTTTCACTCCCATCCTGATCACTATAAAAATTTTGAGAATGATAAGGATGGTTATATTTTGTACTAATTGGGGCCCTGCCTAGAGTAATATAGTACATTCTTGTATATAGAGAACAAGTTAGGTTAAGAAGCCATTAAAAGTGCCACGCCACCCCAAGCCTTAAGCAAATTGTCACCCACTATAACATATATTGAGGAGTATATACATTAGATTAAAGATAAACTAATGAGATTGAACGTATCATATAGGGTCAAAATACTACCACCACCTCTCAGTCTACCACAACCAATAGTGTCAAAGCATGTACTAGAGAGAAAGGCTCCGAAAGAGACCACACCAATGACAATAGAGCATAGGTAGGATGTCAAGCGTTATGGAGAGATTGGGGCTCTAGGAGAGACATAACCAGTAATTATAGAGACTGATCCATATGTAGATATTAAGCTAGTAGTTGGGAATTCATCAATTAGCAATTTTGTCAATATGATATTGATTGATGATATGGTCAACTTTTGCATAATAGTTGCCTATATACCTCTATTGAATCTACTATCCCAAGAATGACACCTTTATTATTATTATTCTTACATCTAGTTATTTTGCTTTTAATCTTTGTGATATCATAACTATATAGGAAAATAGTTTATTGTTAATGAATATTAAGGGAATTTAACAATTCATGCAATGTTCATCAAATTTATGTTATGGAATACTAGTTCTTTCATTTTATTTTCCTCCTTTTTTGTTTACTTTTATTATTCTTACACTACTTATACATTGAGGACAAAGTGTAATTTAAGTTGGGGAAGGGACTTACCATGCTTGTCAAATTTTTTATGATTAATTTAATAGGAGCAATTTTAGAAATTTTTAACATTGAAAGCATATTGCTTGATATAATTGACTACGAGCTTAATTGTTGTTATGATTCAAAATGTTTAGTCAATTAGTTATGAGCTTTAATGATTAAGTTATTTCATTTTTCTTTATTAATTTTAAGAATGGACAATTGATTTGTATAAGGATAATTCTTATATATTTTGTTTATACATTAAGTTAAATATGAATTCTTTTTCTTCATTTTCATCATCCCTCATGAGAAAAAAGTGAATAAATGAGTATAAATAAATTCACTTTACTGGCTTCAACCCAAGTAATAAGGTTGAAGGAAAAAATTTATGCTATTATCCATTTGAAACGAAAATATAATTGAGTAATTGAGTATATTCATGACAAGGTGTTTAATATCACTTCAAAAGGTTTGGTGACTTTTCAAATAAGCTCCAAATGCTCTTATGTTAATTTAAATTATGGTTTTACTTATAATTCAGTAAGAGTTATGAAGATGTTTGAATGTTAAAAAATATTTTGTCATGTGTGTTCATCTTATGCATTACGTTAAAATTTATAAATTGAGTTGAAATTTGAAGGATTATGTAATATATTTAATTAATTTATGATTTAATGCAACTAGCTAAATTTGTAATAATTTCATGAACTTTGAATTGGATAAGTAGTGGAGAATCTTGGTAGATATATTTGATTTGTTAAGTACTTTCTTAGAATCAACTCCTATTTGAGTTTAAGTAATGAAATTAATTTTTTAAGGACAATCAAATACTTAAGTATAAAGAACTTTGATAATTGTTAATTGTACTATATTTTTAAAATGAATTTAGGGAGTATTATGATTATGTTTTGATATACATGATTTTAGATCTTCTTTCAATCTCTCAATAAAGGAGTAAAGTTGGGAAGAACTGAGTCAAATTAGAGAAACTTTGGTAGATTTTAAGTGAAGGACTAAAAACATGGTACCAGCATGGTACTGTGTTGTTACCCGTTTTCAAACCTACCACATTCTGTTCATGGAAAAGTTTTCTGAATAACCAATATAGTACTAATAAGAATTCAATAAGGTGCAGTTCTATTCTCCAAATGATAATAGCATCCTATTGTATTCTACCTATATTCAGTAACAAAGGGGAAACACAAACTTATGTCCAAACTCATATTTTCAACGTTTTATTTCATAAGGATTTTTAGGTAACACAAAAGCCCAACACGATCTCGCATTTGGACCGTGTTAGGAAAAGTTCCAAGGTTTGTGTTTTAAAAGAGAGATTGAAAAAATAGATTTAAAGTTTTGGTGGACTTATTAGAGAATAAATTTAAAGCTAAATCAACTTAAGGATATGAACTATATTGCTTGAGTTAGAATATATTTATAAAATTAGAATTCCTAATCATTGAGCTAAGATAAATTAAAGGCATAAGAAAAGTTATAAGAGAAGTCTAGCACGATCTTATTACCTTTGATTACTTTAACCATATTCATTACTTTAATTTGGGGAATTAAATAGGTTTTGGTTATTTTCTTTTAATCAGTTATTAACTTCATTACATTGGATAATAAAAAGATCACTAATGCTAATAATTCTACTCCTCATGGAATCGATAACTCAGTGAGTTATAATCTAGGAAACACTGTATATTCTGTCTCCCCAACCTTAGTGTCTCTCATAAAATACAATTCTTTTATAATAGTTTCAATCTTAGCATTAAAAGAAGCTTTGTACCTTTTGAGAAACATTATTAAGGAAGTCCCTAACTATGGTTGTTTTTAGTAATATGCTAATCAGATAATTAGGTATATACCTTTTGATAGTTGAATAGCACATTTTATTTGATATTTCCAAGCTTCAGTGGCTACTTTTCAACTTCTATACTAACAAGTGTTGGAATATATGGCTTTTCCCTAACCATAGCCATGTTAATGTTCTACATCTCTAAAGCAAATTTTACATCTTCTTTCCATTTCTTGGAATTGAAACTAGTTATAATTTCAACGATAACACTATTATTACTTACATCAAAGGTGACTATAAAATATATAATGTATATAATCAGAAAAAAGTAGAATAACAACAATATTAAAAGCCTTAAATAATATATATCTTACCAAATATATTATGGAATACATATGGGAAGAATAAGTAATACATAAGGATAACATCTCTATATAAAAGTAGTTTAGAGTTTGCACCATCAACTTTAGTGACTCTACCACTCGTAGCGGTATAAACCACTTAAGTAATGGCTATTCCCACCAAATACCTTTGTACGTATGTCAAATTTTCATATAAGGTTAACGTTTATGGGAAGAATATCTAAATACAAAATTAAAGACATCCCTTAACATGTAAGAAAGAGTCAAATACTAACCTAAAAGGCCACTATAGTGACTATATTCATATTGACATTCAACCAATTCCACAAGTATAAGGAATATACACCTATGTTATCCTCATATTTTCCTATATACAAGTATAAACCTATGACAGACTTAGCATTTTATAACGCATTATCTTGATGCACTTACTCATTGTCACATAATAGTGCTACAAAATTTTATCAATAACTTTTGTTTGATAATTCACATTATAAATATCTCAAAAAGTGGTGAATCCTACAATTAATAACAACAAACAAATATATGAGATAATAAAAACAATATTTATCTCCTTTATTTCAAGTCAATTGCATGAAATTACTTAATTATGATTTTATAAATTTTATTCAAATTGCTCTAAAGTTAAACCTTAATTTTTCCAACGTAACAATACCAAAAACTTTAATAATTTAACTTTATAGTGTGTACGCAGTCGCGATCCACTCTCATAAGGGGCCCACTCTTATAAAGACATCTCAAGAGTTTTCTATGCAGACTCATTCTCACCCTTATGAAGGCATCCCAATGCTTTTCCATGTGCACTCATTCCTATGAATGCACAATGTCATTGAAGGCCAAGAAGTGAGAAAGTCTATTGTTTCTTTCAAGCATTTGGATGTATTTTTTACCCTATAATTTTTTTTTATCAACATATGAATCTAAGATACTCCAACTCAAGAATTTTCTTTTCATGGTTATGATTCGAAGTGATAATTTAAAGGTAAAGTTTCTAATTTTTCTATATATTTTTCAATTTAATAAATACTTGAATTTATTATAATTAACTTGTCTCCTCTGACAATATATACTTACAACGTCTAATAATGTTTACATGGAAATGATATTCCTACTCTTAGGTTGTTTATTTGAACTCTTTATTTTTTTCTAAGAAATAAGTATTAATATTTTCTCATTTTTATTTGGTAATATATTTATGTTATTGTTAAATTTATTTAAATTATAACTTAAATTAAATTATGACTTATATATTGCTGATCTATATAACTTGTATAGTGTCAACAATATACAATATATAACTTGTTTATTGTCGATTTATTAAAGCCCCTTTACACCTTTGTTGTTACTTTGCCTTGGGCCTATAAAACGCTAGGAACGACCCTGTGTGTATGTGATGTGTCTCACCTACATAGGTCAACTGTCCAGCACATAGACATCACATGATAGACAATTAAAGGGTATCCTACCTCTCCTTCCAACTTTTAGAGCAAATGAATGGTTGTTTCTAGTTGACTTCACTAGAAAATCACCTAAAAATCTCATTTCGCCGATTTTTTCTATAATTTTCAAACTAAAAACCAATTCACACAACAAATATATTGTGTATTTAAGGAAAAAACAATTAATGTCTCTAATTTTCTTATAGAGTAATAAGAAAAGATCTATTTAATTTATTAATCATGGAACTATTCTAATATCGCGTATTAAAGATAGTTGTACAAGCTTTCTGTATCTTTCTTAATGCACACATCTCTTATTGAGTCAGTAAATTGTGTATTTGTGATGTTTAGAACTATTCTGATATCACATATTAAATATAGTTGCACGATCTTTCTTAATGCACAAATCTCTTATTGAGTCACAAAATTGTGTATTTGTGATACTTACTTAAGCAACTGCAAGATATTTAGCAACTATTTATGGAAATCTTATTGGGTCTCTCTATCACAAGCTTAATAATAACACAACTCTGCGGATAAGGTGTCATTTTCTTCATTAGACTTAAACTCAGTTAGATCCTTTATTAAACGACTTCTTCATTTAACCTTAATTTTTAAAGATAATAATTAATACATATCTAATAAGAATAAAATTCTAATAATATATTATAGTTTCACTGATCGATAGTTAATATAATAATCTATATTGGATATTAGAATTTAAATTCAAATTAAATGGGTGGAAAATATATTAATTATAAAAATAAATAATCGTAAATGATATATTTAACAATGTCAATTATAGGCATCTCCATTCACTCAAATATAGTAATAATTACCATTGTATAATTATTCACTTGAAATTTAATTTATTATAAATTTAATAAAATCATTTTAAAATGAGATAATTATATATTTTAATATTTTAAATCATTATTTTTAACATAGAATTATTTTAAGCTAGTTCTTATCATTTCAATCCCTAGAATATTCAAAATATAGGCAACTTTTAATATTTTGTAATGGCCCTTCTCTTTTAAAATATTCTCGTGAAATAAAGAACTTACAAACTTCATAAAGTTTGTAAAATTCTTCTTCCAAATTTTCTATATTCCTTAACAATGATATAAAATTAATAAATTTTATTTGTGATTAATAATATTGTGTATTTGGAGAATATCAAATCAAATTATTTAATTATAAAAATATATTCAATTTGTATGAATTTTAGAAAATTAGTTTTTTATGTTAATAAGCATGCAAAGATATTTAATAATGAAACATTGTAACCTTACTTGTATAGAAATAATTGTAAAATTGTAAAAATAAAAAATCCGGATCTCTTACATTAATATTTTAAATAAAGCATGTAAATTTTAATTAAATAATCTATCATAAGACATTATTTTCTAATTATTTTATTTAAATACTAGCTATACAGGGAAAAATACAGATAGGATGAGATAAAATTCAGTCAAATATTAATATACTTCGCAGAATCTAACGTTTAGAATTTACTTGATATGTTTTTGAGTAGTTTTAGGATTTAATAAATAGAAAAGAAGTTGTAGAATTGAAATGCCAAATTTATAAAGTTCGGATGTATCGAGTACATATCTCAAAGTATATGTTTCACTAGCTGATTATGAATCAATTCTTATAACAAAATGTATTAATAATATTAAAATTAAGTGTAAAGTGTAAGCGATAGCTAATTTGACTAGCAGATAACATCAATTGTTTATTTAAAGATATTTGGTAAAATTAGTTATTTAGTATTAAATGTTTATATGTAAAATGACTTATAATGACATGACTTAAAAAAATTTATAACAATGTAAGTATTATATATATATCTTAGCATTTCTATCGATATTTATAAGAATTTAGATTTTAGATATTTAATTTCACAAAATTAAGTTTATAAATATAATAAAAAACATAATAATAATAATATTTATTTATTATTAAAAATAAAATTAAAAATTATTATTACTACTATTTCTACTTTCTTTTTTTATATTAATTAAGTTTAGGGTACTAATATTTGGTGAAGGGAAAGCAATAATAAAAGACGATAACTTGAATAATTTGTAATAACTTTTGAGCACAATTATCTTTTTATTCCTTAATTTCTCAGCCGTTAAAGTAAAACGCTCGTCATATTAGCATTTTTAACAACATCGAATTGAGTTCAATCCGCCAACCCAATCGACTAATTATCAAATATGATTATCAATTGTTTTAAATAGTCAAACAACTAAATATCTCTCAGTCTGCTAAAAATAGCTGATCAGTTATTTACCAAACAAAACCTATATTTATGATTGAATAATAAAAATACGAACTAATTCTAAAAAATTTTAATTTTTGATGTGTAAATCATGAACATTTTGATGTTTATATATTAATTTTATTTATATTAAATATTAATTCTTATTAAAATAAAATTCAAGAAGCTTTTTTAAACAAATATTACCTTCAAATATTAAATCATAAAGATTAAAAAAATTGGAGATTTATTTAAATTTTATATAAAAAAAGAATAAATAGTACCTATAGTCAAAGTTAATCCAATAGTTGGGTCGAAGAATGCACAATCGTTGAGAAATATTCATAACAAGCGAAAGATGCATGGATAACAGCTAACAGCGATAGATCTGAAATTTTCTGTTCATATACACTAAAGTGTACGAACACGTTGTAATATATGTTTCCATTTAATTTTTTTAATCCGTGGTTTTGCAGCTTCTTTTCGTCAATGTGTGATGGACATGAAGATCAATATCAGCTTCTGTTCGTGGCTTTTGGATTTTTGCGTGTAAGGCATTTCACGTCACCTCAATGTGAATTTGGGCGCCGTCGCCTTTGACATTACGTTTCTTATGTTTGAATTTGAATTCTCCAACAAGTTACAGTAACCTTTGATCATCCGTTTACATCTTTCTGAATGCGAGCATTTCTTAATGGGACATATAAAAGTATGTATTTATGATCGTAAAGAGATCTAACAAATATATTAACTTTGTTAAATCTCTTTATTATAAGTCTGTTAGTTCAAAGTTTATATTTAACAATTTTGATGATAACTATATAATATTTCAAAATTTAAATTAGATTTATTTCCTTGTACAATTAACGGTCTAATTTTTAAAAAGAAATAAAATTATAGAAAAATTACTTCATTTATTGTAGGAACCTTCTTAGTAAACTTTCTTTATTAACATCCAAGATTTGGAAATTTTTATTCCAGCAAAGATGATATTGAAAATCCAAAGTCAACTCAAAATTAAGAGGAAGTAACAGCTAGTTGAAGAAATTGATTATTTAAAGAAGAGCAACAACACTTGTGAAGCAACGAACATACTCAAAATTTTGAAACATTTGGGCAGCATCAATATTCTTGACAGTCATATCATTCTTATTGTCCCTTAGGAAGTAAAAGCACTATATCAAGAAAGAAATTGTTATTTGAGAACTTACTTTTGATTTTACATTTTATTTTTCTGTGAGCTTTTAGAAATTTGTTATATACTTCAAGTGTGGAAAGTTGGAGAACCTTCAAAAATATGTACTTATGAGCTTGGAAAGACTCGTCAAATTTAATACTTGGATTCTTATAGTGAAATACTCAAGTTGGATACTTGGAGATTGGACGTATGATTGATTGTTAGCCGAACTAGTATAAATCGACTGCGTCTAGGGATGGCAATTGTACCCGAACCCGATGGGTACCCGATAAAATTACCCGACATGGGGGGTATATGAAAATACCCG
>JAOQMR010000006.1:5630692-5655236 GCA_027563865.1 Erythroxylum pelleterianum | reverse complement strand
CCCCATACCCGCCCCGTTGCCATCCTTAACTGCGTCCTTCTTCTCTCTCTCTTTAACTTTTAAAATTTTGAAGTATATTATGTGTGTGTTCTTTTTAGCAAGTGACTTCTTATGTTTTCAACTTGTAAAAGGTTCCTTTCAGTTTTAACAGACGAATTCTATTTTTAAATTATTTTAACATGATTTATTATTTAGTAGGCTACTTTCGTTTAAGCAGGGTCCTATCCCACAAAAGGCTCCTAGCACCTAACAAGCTCCTGTCGTTTAAAAGGCTTTATCATCTGACAGGCTCTTACTTTTTTTATTCGTTAACTAGGATTTGCTTATTTGATACCGAAGAGAATGTCTCTTTAAAGTCAATGTCGTCCTTTTAAGTATAACCTTTGGCTACAAGTCTAGCTTTGTACCTTTCAATATTACCTTTCGAGTCCCTTTTGGTTTTAAAGACCCATTTACATCCCATTTGCTTTGAGCCTTCAGGTAAATCAACAAGTTCTCATACTTAATTATCATCCTTAGGTTTTAACTCTTCTTTCATAGCATTGAGCCAAATTTCAAAATTATTACATTTCATGGCTTCTTTAAATGAGACTAGATCCTTATCAATGCTCAAGTCACACTCGTGTTGAAGTGAATACACCACATAGTCTTCTGATATAGCTAGTCTTTTCTCCCTTTTAGACCTTCGCAATATTATTTCTTGTACTATCACTTGATCATTTGTGACTTGCACATTAGTTTTTGGTTCATTATTGACATTCTCTTCTTGTGGGTTTGGAATAAAAACTTATTGCTCTGTTATGTTGCGTGACTGTGATACAATAAGAGGAACAACAACTTAAGAAGAGACACTGGGTGAAGGATTTTCCACCTAAATCTATTGAATATCCACTTTTCATGGTTCCCCACTCCCACTGATTTGTCCATTTTTAATGAACCTAGCATTACCAGACTCAACCATTATTGTACCACAGTTAGGACAATAAAATATATACCTTTTGGACTTTTCTGGATAACCGATGAAGTAACCACTAATGGTCCTTGCATCAAGCTTCCTTTTATGATATTATAAATCCTTACTTCTACTAGGAAACCCCAAACATGTAGGTACCTTAAGCTAGGTTTCTTACCTGTCCACAATTCATAAGGTGTCATAGGAATTGTTTTACTAGGAACCCTATTAACTAGATATGTAGCTATCTTTAATGTATACATCCATAAAGATAAATGTACATTTATGTAACTTAACATATTACTAACCATATCCATAAGAGTACGATCTTGTCTTTCAGCTGCACCATTTTGTTGTGGTGTATCGAGCATTCTATATTGTGTATAAATGCCCTGACTTTGAAGAAATTTTGCAAGTGGACCTGGACACTATCCATTCTCATTACATTTACCATAATATTCACTATCTCTATCAGACCTTACAACTTTCACTTTTCTATCTAACTGTCTTTCTACCTCATTAATGAACACCTCACGAATGTCCACTAATTAAGACTTTTCATGCAGTAAATAGAGATAACAATAACATGGATAGTCATTAATAAAGGTGATAAAATACTTTTCACTGCTCCAAGATGGAACATGAAATGGACCATATATATCAGTGTGTATTAATTTAAGTAACTCAGTACTTCTTATGGCTGAACTCTTAGATATATGTTTGATTTGCTTGCCTTTAATACAATCCACAGACACATCCCAGTCAGCAAAATCTAATTGAGGCAAAATTTCACTCTTTACTAACCTCATCACCTTTTCTCTAGATATATGAACTAACCTTTGATGCCACAAGTAAGTAGAGAGTTCATTATGTGCACTACGTTTATTATCAATATTATGTTCAACATCAAACAAGGATTTAAAATAATTAACATCAAGGTTGAAACGATACAAACCATCCATTAATGTACCATAACCATAATAGTAATGTCGTTTATAAAAAGAAAAAACACTGTTTCCAACATTAAAATTAAAACATATCTTATCCAACTTACTATCGGAAACTAAATTTCTAGCACATTCAATGACATAAATACACTTTTCAAGATCTAAACTACAACTAGTGTCTAAAATCAATCTACACGTCCCAATTCCTTCTATCCGTGCCTTCACTCTGTTACCCATATATAAGAATTTTTCAGTTTTGTTTATGGTTTGGATCGAAAGGAATCTCCGTATAATATGTGACACATGAGTAATTGCACCTGAATCTAACCACTACGTATTACTGGGGGCCTCAATAAGATTTAATTCAAAACATACTGAAACATAATACTTACCTTTTTTTTCAAACCAAGCCTTTCTCGTATGACAATCTTTCTTGAGGTGACCAGCTTTCTTGCAAAAAAACAACACTGCTCTTTATGGATTTGACCCTCATTAACCTTCATTGGGGCTTTGTCCTTCTTGTTGTTCTTCTTTCCTGGCTTTCCCTTTCTGTTGCCTGCTTCTTTATATATTGCAAGATGAATAGAGTGTTCCTTTATTTTCTTTAATCTCCCTTCCTCCTGCACCAACATAGCCTTGATTTCTTGAAAGTTCTATTTCTCCTTCAAAGTGTTGTAATTCATTTGGAAATGATCAAATTCAGGAGGAAGTGAGTTGATGATGAACTGTACTAGGAAGATCTAAGCTTATTGATTTTAGCTTTGTATCCAAATTTGACATGCCTATCACATGATCATGGATAGGTTGAGACCAGTCAGGCTTCTTGGTCATCAATTCACTCATCAAGCTTCCTATAATAGACTTGTCAGCTATGTCTGATTGTGAGTACTCTTTGATTTTCATCATAAATTCCCTTGCATTGTTCGTATGAGGCATTGATGGCTTAACATTTTCAGCCATTGTTAATCGCATCAAATTTAGACTCAACCTATTAGACTTTTCCCAACCATCAAAATATGTCTTTTCGGCTTATGTATTAGTTTTAGTAATGGTTGTAGGCTTCTCTGTAAGTAATGCCAAGTCCTTATCCATAATACCCAATTGAAATTGGATATGCTCAAACCAATCAGCATAGTTTAACCCATTGAATGTGATCAAACCATTGTTCATACCTAACAAATTATTAGAAACTGCAAATGTAAAAACAAAACTCACACATTAACGCTTTAAGTATAATTAATAGATTCAGATAATAGTAAACTTTAATATATATATTTAACTTTTCCTTTTGGTAAATAATTAAATACATATACTTAATCCATAATGATGCCAACAATATATATATACACACACTTTAATAGACAGTCAATTATACTTAAGTTAGTACGCATGTTATCTTTGGTATACAAACATATTCACTAGGTAAATCGATAAGTCTCTTTAATGTTATTAAGATTCATATTTTATTATAATTTAATTGTTAATCATTTTATATAATTTAAAGTGATCTTATTTTCAAGAAATTGTTTCATAATTATTCTACTACATTTGGGATCAGATCCTAACCTAATTTTCCAACAAAATGAAAGGTTTTTAGGGACTTGGGGAGAAATTGGATCGGATCCAGGTGAGCTTATATACAACTAGGACTTCATATCTCAACTTAAAACCTTAAAGCAATCAGTTATGAGCAACTAGGACATCATATCTTAACCCAAAACCTTAAAATAATGGGTTAGGAGCCCTATGATTGTATATAACTCACTTCATTCTTATGTCTCTTTCTGATATGAGATCATTCCATTTGTGTATTTCTAACATCTCTCCTAGATTGTATATAACTCACTTTATCTTTATATCTCTTTTTGATATGAGATTACTCTACTTGTGAATTTCCAACATCTCTCTCTCACAAGCCAGCCTAACTCTAATGCCAATGAAGGTTTTTGAAGGGACTTGAGGAGAAATTGGATTAGATTCAAGTAAGCTCATATGCAACCAGGACATTATATCTCAACTCAAAACCTTAAGGCAATATATTATGAGTCTTATCGTTGTATATAACTTAATTTATCTTTATGTCTCTTTCCAATGTGAGATTACTCCATTGTGAATTTTCAACATCTCCCCGCACAAGTATATAACTCATTTCATCTTTATATCTCTTTTTAATGTGTGATTGCTTTACTTACGAAATTCCAACATCTTCCCCTTAAAGCCAATCTAATTTTGATGCCAATAAAGGTTTTTGAGGGAGTCTAGAGAGAAACTGGACTAAATCTAAGTGAGCTCATATATAATGAGAACATTATATCTTAAAGTTAAAACCTTAAGATAATGAGTTATGAGTCTTATTGTTGTATATAACTCATTTTATCCTTATATCTCCTTTTGATATAAGTTTACTCCACTTGTGAATTTCTAACATATTCGCATACAGATTAAAAAGTATTTCACACGGAGTCATTGTAAGGTAGATTATGACATTGTTCTGGAAGAAAAATAAAAATCTGGCAACAGTTTATTAATGCTATCCTATCTTAACTTTGTTGGTTTTCCCGCCATTTGGAAAGAAAAATGTGGTACCGAGCTTTTTTAGCAATCTCAACTTCCTTTGCTTGTCCATATATAAACCGCACTACACAATCAAAGTCGATACTTCTTTTATTAGCCAACGACCGAAGGCTTTTCTCAACCCCTACCCCAACAATTGACAGAAATAAACATCTAGTTTTTGATCAGTAAATACGAAAGTTTATTCCAATAATATGGTATTGATTCGTTTTCATCCTTAAGAACAAACTATTCATTGAAGTATTTCACATGCTTGGCAGTGTTTTTGTTTTTGTTTTTTTTGTTCTCTTTTTGGGTACAGGTGATGCTATCATGCTTGATATGTTGGACAATTTTGTCCAACCCCATAATATTGGACAACTATTAATTGTATCTTTCAGTTTTTCATTATCGGTTAAGTTACGTAATTTGATCCAAACGAAGGTAATAAAGTGGTCCAATAAATGATCTAAATTAATGGTTTGAAGTTTGGGAGGAAAATGGATATTGATTAGTTAGACCAGACCCATATCGAGCTTATGATGAGGAAGCCTGATATGGAAACTATATATAAAGGTTAAGGTCTTCTTTAGTTGCTAATGTAATTCGTAAGCATATAGATCTTCTGACCCTTTAAGAGCACTTACGTCTTAAGAAAATTGTACAAAGGCTTTAACCGAGTATCAGTGATTACTTTCCGTGAAGGTGTCGGGAGATTGGAGCTCATTTTGGTCTCGAAAACTACTTCAAAATATCGAATGGAATAGAAATCAGGTATTCCACATTTCCTTCATTTTAACTCTTTCATGAATGATCCCGGAACATGTAATAAGGTTTATCTTACGTGTTACATGTGGTATCATAGCGGTTATGTGATCGGGTTGTTAGAAATAAAGGTTTTTTTATTTCCATTCATTATGATTTTCATCAGTTTTTGATTCGTTTTTTAGTTTTTTTGGATATATGATTATGTAAAAGTGATATAAATAAGGCTAGCTATGAAAAACGGGTCAGAACGAGCCAAAAAAAAAGTAAAATTTTTAGAATTCCCATAAGGATACCTTGGGTCCTTTTTGGGTCAGTTTCCAGGTTGGGGAATTTTTAAAGTATTTTTTCAATTTTTCTGGATTTATTACGTTGGTAATTAGATTCTAAAAATGTTTTTAAAGCATTTTTTAAGTTAATTTTGAGTGCATTTTCGTACTCCGAACTGCACATAAGGGAGACACTTAAAGTTTTATGTCTCGTGCAGTAAGTTCGGTATTTGGGAAAGCATGATAGTCACTCTCATTGAGAATTTTTTAAATAAAAGTCTCAAATAAAGCTTAAAGATAATATCTTTATTATTGATATGTGATTAATTGACTGTGCATTTGGTTTTTGCATTTATAATTGATTTTCACATACATTATGACCATATAGAATGTGAGGATGAAATAAAGATGTATCCCTTATGTTTGTGGACTTTCTAGGGTATTGATGAGAATGTAGTCACCAAAGTGGCCTTTCAAGTCAGTATTTTGAATTGTTCTGATCATATGTTGGGGGGATGCCTCTGCCCTTATGTTTGGTTATTCTGCCCAAAGGTGTTGGCCTTACATAGGGTTTTGAGATGTTCATAAAGGCATTAGATGAAGGAAAGTCATTGCTTAAATGATCTATTCACCCAAAGGTGGTGGTGTCTTGAGAGTTGATAGTTTGTACTCTGATCGCTTTTATGTGGGGGTCTAATTACATATATTATGTATTCAACTTAAAGGTGTTTCATAATATGTGTGATCGGATTCTCAATAGAGATATTACTTTAATACTTTAAGTATCACTGTTATGCTACATTTATACTGATCTTTAAATTATTTTTTCTATTTCACAGTCATCCTTTTTGTAAATAAAAATGTTTTCACAATTGAGACCTTAAATGATTTCAATTTTAAGAAGTGGAAGAAGGATGTGAAGTTTGCACTGGAGATGGTTGACGTCAGTATGACGATGTACATCTTTTCTGTAAATAACAATGCTGTCACAATTAAGACCTTAAATGGTGTCAATTTCAAGAAGTGGAAGAAGGATATGGAGTTTGCACTGGAGATGGTTAACGTCAGTATGACGATGCACATCGAGAGACCATTTCTACTTACAGATATCAGCTCAGAAGCTGATAAAGCAATTATGATGATTGGGAAGTGGTTAAATAGGATGTGCTGTTGAGTAGATTACCGGATACGACCATAGCGAAGGAGTTCATGGATAACATTTCCCAAAGATACAAAGTGTCTTCTCATGCGGAGCAGATCACCTTGATTAAGGAGCTATTTTTATAAAGTATATAGGAGAAGGAGGCATTCGAGAGTACATTATGAAGATGGTACACCTTCAGACTAGGCTGAAGGTGCTTGATGTACCAATTCCTGTGTATCAAGCACTAAACGCTCTCGCTCAAGAGTTTGAGATGTTGGCTACCTCCTACATCTCTAAGGATGAGGCCTGAGACATAAATGCCTTGATTTCTCGATGTGCTGCAATGGAGGAGAAGATTAAGAGTTCTCCTCATACAACTATGTTTGCATCTGCCAAATGTAAGTAGAAGGCTAAACCTCAACAGCCTAAAGGTAAGGGTAAGAAAACCAAGCCCTCTCTAAAGATTCAGACTAGACAGTTCAGCATTGATAAGGGGCCATATGACCTAAAGGGTATGAGGTGCTTCTTCTGTAAGAAGAAGGGGCATAGGAAGGCTGATTGCTAGAATTACAAGCTGTGGAACGTTAAGTAGGAACTGTCAGGTAACTCCTCGGCCTATATGATTCATGAATCTAATGTAGCTGTAACCACATTAAGTTCTTATTGGTTAGAAAATGGAGTTTCTAATCATGTTGCTTCCACAATGCAAGGGTTTAGATCCAGGAGAAGGCCGACTAAAGGAGAGGAGAAGCTGATGGTTGGCAACAATGAAAAGGTGGATGTTTTGTATGTAGGAGATGTAGGATTAAACCTCAATACGGGGTTTGTATTAGTTTTATGAGACACGTTTTATATATCACCTTTTAGACCTAACTTGATCTTTGTATCAGTTTTGGATAAAGAGGGCTATCATTTTGTACTTGATACTTTAGTTGTAAATATTTCTATCAATACAAGACATATCGGAATTGCCTTCTTATCCTACGGATTATATAGAATGTGTCTTACTCCTAATGAAATGTATGCCTCTTCTTATATTGCTGAACTTGTTACTCGAAAGAGAGCCTTCATAAAGGAAACATCGTACATGTTATGGTATAAACGTCTTCGCCACATTTCCAGAGAGAGGGTTGAGAGATTGATAAAGGATAACATTCTCCCAATTCCGGACTTCAGTGATCTGGAAACATGTATCGATTGTTGTAGGGGTATGTTTACCAAGATAAAGAAAAAAGGGTTAACTCATACTTCTGGTTTATTGGACCTTATACATACAGGCGTTAGTGTTCCCTATACAGTCACGTTATATAATGCTAGATATTTTCTAATGTTTATAAATTATTATTCCCGCCATAACTATGTGTTCTTGCTTAAGGAAAAGTCTGAAGTTCTTGATAAGCTCAAGATCTTTAAGACTGAGGTAGAGAATCAATTAGGAAAATCAATAAAGATAGTCAGATCTGACAGGGGAGGGGAATACTATGGCAGACATAAGGTTACAAGACAAGAAAAGGTTCCATTTGTAAGGTATTTGGAATTAGTTGGAATAGTGGCTCCGTTCACTATGCCAGGTAGTCCTGAGCAAAATAGTGTGGCCGAAAGGTACAATTGTACCCTAAAGGACATGATGAGGTCAATGCAGAGTAGGACTAACCTATCTGAATACCTTTGGGGCAAACCTATAAAGACGACATTGTATATCTTAAATAGAGTCTCAAGTAAGTCAGTACCAAAGATGCCTTTTGAACTCTGGGTTGGAAGGAAGCCAAGTCTTGCACACATTGGTGTGTAGGGTTGCCCTACTGCGGTAAGGTTATATAATCCTTATGAGAGAAAATTGCAATCTCGTTCCATTTGTTTCTATTTGGTGGGTTATCCTGACCACCCTAAGGGCTACAGATTTTACTGTAGAGAATGAGGGGCCAAAATAGTGGAATCACAGACGATTAAATTTCTGGAATATGATGTCCATGATAAAGGAGGATCTTCACATCCTTTAGGAGATAGTAGGACGGATATTGCGATTATTTTGTATCCGCTTCTCATACAGTCAGGTTCGATGGATGTAGGTTTAAGTACTATACCTGTGTAGGCACAGGAACATATACCTGTTCAAGAAGAGGTTTTTGAGGTACAAAAACCAATGTAGTTACGCAGATCCACTAGAAAGAGACGACCTGCTATCTCACCAAATTACATAGTCTATTTGGGTGAGCAAAACTATGACATAGAACATGTTGTGGATCCAGTCACTTTTACATAAGTCATTTCTGGATCCCATGCAGATATGTGGTGGGAAGCGATGAAAGATGAGATGCAGTCTATGAGATATAATAAGGTATGGGGGCCTATTGCTTTACCTCAACATTACAGACCTGTCAGTTGCAAGTGGCTATTTAAGACCAATAAGGACACACATAGTCAAGTTGAGCGATTTAAGGCTCGTTTGGTTGCCAGGGGATTCAATCAGAGAGAAAGAGTTGACTTCAATATTACCTTCTCTCCTATATCTTTGAAGGATGCATTTAGAGTGGTTATGGCAATAGTAGCTCATTATGATATGGAGTTACATCAGATGGACGTTAAGACTGCTTTCCTAAATGGTGAACCTTATGAGGAGGCCTATATAGAGCAACCTGAAGGGTTTAAGGATTAAGATGTAACTGACAAAGTTTGTAAGTTGACTAAATCAATATACGATCTAAAACAAGTTTTCAGAAAATGGTACCTAAAGTTTGATGAGGTTTTGACCTCATTCGACTTTGTGGAAAACAAAGTTGAAAGATGCTTCTACTATAAGTTCAGAGGGAGCAAAGTTGTCTTTTTATTAATTTACGTGGATGATATCTTGCTCGCGTCAAATAATTTGACCATGTTGCATGAGGTAAAACAACTTTTAGCCAAACACTTTGATATAAAGGATTTAGGTGAAGCATCTTTTATTCTCGGTATGCAGATTCACCGTGATAAATTTCAACACTCATTGAGCCTCTCACAAAGAGCATATATTGAGCGAGTGCTATAAAGATTTAATATGACTGATTGTAAACCTGTTGTAACACCTATCTCTCATGGTGACGGATTATCTTTGGCACAATGTCCAAAGAATGAAGTTGAGAGAAAGGCTATGAGGAATGTCCTGTACTCTAGTGCAGTTGGTAGCCTGATGCATACCCAGGTGTGCACTAGACTGGACATTGTATTTATTGTTGGACTGCTGGGTCGATATCTAGCTAACCCAGATGTGGACCATTGGAATGCAGTTAAGCGAGTGTTGAGATGCCTAATGGGTACCAAGGATTATACGTTGACATATATGAAAGTCAACAATTTAAACCTCACAGGATATACAGACTCTGATTTTGCTATGTATTCGGATGATCGCAAATCCACATCAGGGTACATTTTTATGTTGGTAGATGGTGCAGTTTCGTGGAAGATTGTTAAGTAGACACTGGTAACTTCCTCGATCGTGCATGCAGAGTTTGTTGCATATTATTGAGCTGCTATACAGGCAGTTTGACGCAGAAACTTGATTTATGAGTTGCTTGTGGTAGATTCGATAGCTAGACCCATTTGGTTATATTATGATAACCTTGTTCCAGTGTTGTTTAGTAACAACAACAAGAATATTATAGGGTTTAATCATTTGGAGGTCAAGCACTTGACCATAAAGAAGTCGATTCAGAAAGGTGATGTTGAAGTGGAGTACATTAGGACTGAGGAGATGTTACTTGATCTATTGGCTAAAGGACTTCACCCACTAGGGTTTGTTAGACATGTATCCAGTATAAGCGTGTTAAAGTCCTTAGACAACAGTTGTTAGGGATCATTGTATTTGCTCCTTAAAAGTTTGAACATTTTGATGTATTATGACATTATGAATATTTATTAATATAGATGATCATCTTTTTATCCTTAGTAATAACTATTCTTGTGTATAGTCATAATACATGTGCAAGTCTTAAGATTTGTGTTGATCTTAAGCATTTTAAGGGTCATTGGGTATATATAAAGGTTGACCTTGAGCCTATATCATTTTGACACATACAGTTTAGTATGGATATTTATAAAATTAACATGACATAGGGGATATAAGTTTTTAATCCCATAACGGTTCTCTAATGTAGTTTAGCATTCAGTTGGAGAATATAAAGGTTTTCTCTTGTGCTGTTTAGCATTCAGTGAGGGAAAAAAAGTTTTCTGTAATGCTATTTAGCATTTGATAAGAGAAAACAAGATTTCTCTGCTGTAGTTTAGCACATACAGTTTAGCATAAAGTTGGAGAAATCGAGACCTACAAACGAAGATAATATATTTTAGATCATGCATGTATCATCCTAGTTTGTCACACTCCATTTTCCTATTCATGTTAGTGAGGTATTAGATATTCATGATTATATTTAACCCGCGTCACACATGACACATGTGTTTGATATTTTTTGGTATCGAAAGCCTTGCAGGACGGAATGTTGCACTTTCATTACCTTTGGATCGAATATTTTAATTTTTAAATTTTGGTACCAATACAGTTGCCCAAGGGGGAGAATGTTGGACAATTTTGTCCTTCCCCATAATATTAGACAACTATTAATTGTATTTTTTGGTTTTTCAATAAATTATTAGTTAAGTTACATAATTTGATCCGAACAAAGGTAATAAAGTGGTCCAATAAATGATCTAAATTAATAAGTCGAAGTCAGGGAGGAAAATAGATCCCGAATAGTGTGGACCTGACCTATATCGAGCTTGTAATGGGGAAGCTTGATATGAAAGCTATATATAAAAGTTAAGGTCTCCTTTAGTTGTTGATGTAATTCGTAAGCATATGAATCCTCTGATCCGTTAAGAGTACTTATGTCTTAAGAAAACTGTAGAAAGACGTTAACTGAGTATCGGTGATTACTTTCCGTGAAGGTGCAGGGAGATTGGAGCTCGTTTTGGCCTCGAAAATTGCTTCGTAACATTAGATAGAACCGAAATTAGGTATTCTACATTTCCTTCGTTTTTAACCCTTTCATGAACGATCTAGGACATGTAATAAGGTTTATATTAAGTGTTACATGATAGTGATTAAAGACTAATAAATCATACATACAATAGATGAAATGAATTTATAGAGCGCACAGTAGGTCTGTGATATGTGTAGTAGTAGCTTTTCTTAGGGCTCTTAATCTTAGAACTTTTACGTTTTTTGATCACGAAAAATAGGGTCCTACCCGATTCATATTATGTCCCTTTGTACAATAAGAAAGACTGAATTATGTCATTCATATTGAAGGCTATGCCTTGTTAAAAATTACACTGATAATTCAAGTATATGCCATATATTACAATTGGGTCCTCGTTGGAAAACCTTTTGATTAGATAGTAAAGCAAGTTAGACTATGAATAATTAGAAGGGAAGACCACTTAATTTACTGTGGGATGGTCAGCTTTGACTCTTACTGGACCCACACTCATACATCTCAGTCAACAACATAATGGGTTGCTTGTAGAAATGAAAACAATGGGTCCCACTCCCCTGAATCCGAACCACACGGTGCGTGTTGGGCGTCGAGACTTGTAAAATGGTTCTTTTTCAGATTGCGAATAGGCCAAACAAAAATTCATAGTTTTACAGAGTTCTCTCAACTCATTCTATAAATATCATTAGAGACTGAACACTTGTGCGACTATAGTGATTAAGATGAGTCAGTTTTATAAATGATTCAAGGGATACGATAAGAAAAGGATCAACCTTTCGAACAAGGTACTAATTAATATTCATGTTTTATTATAATTTAATTGTTAATCATTTTATATAATTTAAAGTGATCTTATTTTCAATTCCTGACCTGATTTTCCAACAAAATGAAAGTTTTTTAAGGGACTTGGGGAGAAATTAGATCGGATCCAAGTGAGCTTATATACAACTAGGAAATCATATCTCAACTCAAAACCTTAAAGCAATCGATTATGAGCAACTAGGACATCATATCTCAATCTAAAACCTTAAAGCAATGGGTTAGGAGCCCTATGATTGTATATAACTCACTTCATTCTTATGTCTCTTTCTGATATGAGATCATTCCATTTGTGAATTTCTAACATCTCTCCTTAAATTGTATATAACTCACTTCATCTTTATAACTCTTTTTGATATGAGATTACTCCATTTGTGAATTTCCAACATCTCTCCCTCATAAGCTAGCCTAGCTCTGATACTAATGAAAGTTTCTGAGAGGACCTGAGGAGAAATTGGACTAGATTCAAGTAAGCTTATATACAACTAGGACATTATAGCTCAACTCAAAACTTTAAGGCAACATATTATGAGTCTTATTGTTGTATATAACTTAATTCATCTTTATGTCTTTTTCTGATATGAGATTTCTCTATTGTGAATTTTCAACATCTCCCTTCGCAAGTATATAACTCACTTCATCTTTATGTCTCTTGCTAATGTGTGATTACTTTACTTATGAAATTCCAACATCTCCCCCTTACAAGCCAATCTAACTTTTTTTTTTGGTTTCTCATGGTTTGAAGAGAAATTGGACTTAATCTAAGTGATCTCATATATAATGAGAACACTATATCTTAAGCTAAAATCTTAAGATAATAAGTTGCGAGTCTTATCGTTGTACATAACTCATTTTGTCCTTATATCTATTTTCAATGTAAGTTTACCCCAATTGTGAATTTCTAACCTATTAGCATAAAGATTAAAAAGTATTTCACACGGAGTCATTGTAAGGTAGATTATGACATTGTTCTGGAAGAAAAATAAAAGTCTCGCAAGTTTATTAATGCTGTCCTATCTTTAATGCTGTCCTATCTTAACTTTTTGTTAGTTTTTCCGCCACTTGGAAAGAAAAACGTTGTACCACCGAGCTTTTTGGCAATCTCAACTTCCTTTGCTTATCCATATATAAAACGCACTACGCAATCAAAGTCGATACTTCTTTTATCAGCCAACGACCGAAGGCTTTTCTCAGCCACTATCCCAACAACTGACAGAAATAAACATCTAGTTTTTGATCCGTAAATACGAAAGTTTATTCCAATAATATGGTTTTGATTCGTTTTCATCCATAAGAACAAACTATTCATTGAAGTATTTCAAATGCTTGACAGTGTTTTTGTTTTTGTTGTTCTCTTTTTGGGTAGAGGTGATGCTATCATGCTTGATAGTGATTAAAGACTAACAAATCTTACATACAGCATGTGAAATGAATTTATAGAGCGCACAGTAGGTCCGTGACATGTGTAGTAGTAGCTTTTCTTAGAGCTCTTAATCTTAGAACTTTTCCGTTTTTTGGTCACAGAAAATAGGGTCCAACCCGATTCATATTAAGTCCCTTTGTACAATAAGAAAGACTGAATCATGTCATTCATATTGATGGCAATGCGCTGCTACGCAATATGTTGCAATTGGGTCCTTGTTGGAAAACCTTTTGACGGGATAGTAAAGCAAGTTAGACCATGAATAATTGGAAGGTAAGACGACTTGATTTACTGTGGGATGGTCAGCTTTGACTCCTACGGGACCCACACACACGCGTCTCAGTCAGCAGCATAATGGGCTGCTCGCAGAAATGAAAACAATGGGTCCCACTCCCCTGAATCAGAACCACACGGTGCGTGTTTGGGCATCGAGCCTTGGAAAATGGTTCTTTTTCAGTTTGCGAACAGGCCAAACACAAATCCATGGGGTTGAGAGGATTCTACCAATTATTGTCCTCTTCAGTGAAAGTAAGGAAAGACAAACCAAATATCCAACGACACAAGGCTTGCTTGTTGGCGCGCGTGAATTCACTCCCCAGAGTGTCAATGGAACTTCAGCCTCACACAGCCCACGGATAAAGGAAAGTGTTCTTACGCGCTCGTGATGGATTAAAACTTACCTTTTGAGGTTCTAGATGAATGACATTATCCACGTGCTCTTAGACGTGTGAATTAGATTCAAGTCATCATCGGCGGCCTGACTTGTGATATTGTTTATTATAAAGAAGTGGTGTCCCTATCGGCGGTACTTTCAATTAAACATACTGTAGCTGAGAGAAATCCAGTTTGGAATCTCCTAATTTAAGGTTAATACAAATATTTTGTTTAGAATATTACATATTATAAGTGAGTCTGTCATAAATTATCTCTTTATTAAGTAATATAAAATTGTGTATTATCAAATTGCTTTCAAACCTTGCGTTTTAACGATAAGTGTTGACGATTAGGAGCAAATATGGTTAATGAAGGAGCTGTTTTCCGAGAAACATAATAGGATGTTTTTATGTCCTAAACTTGTTTACCTTATTCTAATTTTTTTTTCCCGGATGAAAGGTATATCCATTTGAACGCTACAAGTCATGCGCAGAAGTGGAGAAAAAGGAAAGGAACTTTCCTTGCAAGGGAAGCAATGAAAGCAAAACATGTTGCATTATCAAATCATTTTTCATTTAAAATGTACATCTCACTAATTATAAGCTCCTAAGGACATCATACTTGTAATGTAATAAATTCATTTTTGTCAATTCAAAGCCAAGTAGCACCTGAAAATGTGCGTGTTCTTCCCATTAAAATCTTGTAGTTGGGAAGTAGTCGAAGATTCATTTTGTACTTTCCTCTTGCTTAAGTATACACATTTTGTTCTTTCTCAAATCAACCAAACAAATAGACAAGTGCTATTTCCTGAAAAAAGAGATTCTGCCATGCTCATTCACTTTCGATCGTTCTTTACAATGTTGTATGCCGGTGTCATTTTCTTCCTGGATGTATCATTTCGCGACAATGAAACTATTATCATTGGAATTACTGTAAATGATGTTTCATTAAAGCTTTTTGTCTTATTTAAAGACGTAATTACATAGCAATTATTTTATATCCTCTAGTAATGTAATAGAGGAAGTGAAAAAGAAAAAGGTGATTTTGGTTCGCCGAGTCAAAAAACACTGACGTCTACAACTGTTACTACGAAACTAATGAAAACAAAAAAGAAAAAGTAATTCTTAGATCGGATAGTATAAATAAGCACGAAGACAAGTAACAACCCTGTAATAACACAACATCAACCAGATCAACCATCCGGCAATGTGAACGCCAGCCGTCTTGGTTAAAATGGCAATATCTTGTCCTAACATTACCACTTTCTCTCTTCTTTGACTAAATCGAACCACCCCAAATTCCACCCTTTCTCTCTGGTACACCGGCCACCATGTCAACGGCTTCATATTCCCGTCGTCGCAACCTTCCCCTGTTTCTTCTCTGTTTGCTCTGCCTCTTCTCTGGGACTCGGTCCGACGAGCTGCAAATACTATTGCATCTCAAAACCGCAGTTCAAAATCTAGACACCAAAGTGTTTGATTCTTGGCGTTCTAATAATCCAGTTTGCAACTTCACAGGAATCACTTGTAATTCTCGCAATTCAGTCCAGGAAATTGAGCTATCTCATCAGAACTTGATCGGAGTCCTTCCGCTCGATTCAATATGCCAGCTTCAATTCTTGGAGAAACTTTCTCTGGGTTTCAATTCTTTGTACGGGAAGATCACTGCTGATTTGAATAAGTGCACCAACTTACAGTATCTGGATCTGGGAAACAACATGTTCAATGGAACTTTTCCTGACATATCATCTCTCAGTCAATTACAGCACCTGTACCTAAACCTAAGTGGCCTCTCTGGTAAATTTCCATGGAAGTCACTGGACAACATGACGAGTCTTATAACGTTGAGTTTAGGAGACAATCCGTTCCCACGAACTCCATTTCCTAATGAGATCCTGAAGCTAACCAAACTTAAATGGCTATACTTGTCGAATTGCAGTATCGAAGGAACAATCCCACCTGGCATCGGAGACCTCACCGAGCTCGTAAATTTGGAGCTTTCTGATAATTATATCTCTGGAGAGATTCCTTCAGAGATAGGAAAACTAAAAAATCTTTGGCAGCTTGAGTTGTACAACAACAACCTGAAGGGAAAGTTGCCAATCGGGTTTGGAAACCTAACAAAGCTGGAAAATTTCGATGCTTCTACTAACCATCTTGAAGGAGACTTGTCTGAATTACGGTTCTTGACTAATCTAGTGACTCTGCAACTATTTGAAAACGAGCTTTCTGGGGAAATACCAGCAGAACTCGGCGAGTTCAAGAAACTTGTAAATCTCTCTCTGTATACCAATAAGCTAAACGGGTCTCTCCCTCCACAACTTGGCTCTTGGTCCAAATTCGATTTCATAGATGTGTCAGAGAATTACTTAACAGGTCCTATCCCACCAGATATGTGCAAACAAGGGACTATGACCGCACTTCTCATGCTTCAAAACAATCTCACCGGTGATATTCCCGCTAGTTACGAGAATTGTGCCACCTTACAGAGGTTCAGGGTTAGCATCAACTCACTTACTGGGAATTTTCCCTCTGGAATCTGCGGATTGCCTGAGTTGACGATAATTGATATCGAGTTCAACCTTATTGAAGGTACAATAACGCCAGATATTGGGAAGGCAAAAGCTCTTGCGGAACTGTGGCTTGGAAACAATCGCTTGTCCGGTGAAATACCAAAGGAGATTTCTCAAGCTACGTCGTTGCACAAGGTGAAGTTAAATGACAATCAGTTCTCAGGTAGAATTCCTGAGACTATTGGTGAGCTGAAGCATTTAGGTAGTCTTTATTTGCAGAATAATATGTTCTCTGGTTCAATACCAAAGTCGTTGGGCTCTTGTGATGCTCTGAGCGACATGAACTTCGCTCATAATTCATTTTCTGGGAATATTCCATCATCTTTAGGATCATTACGTACTCTAAATTCCGTGAACCTGTCGGAGAATCAGCTTACAGGTCCAATCCCGGATAGCTTGTCATCTTTGAGACTAAGCCTGCTTGATCTTTCCCGCAACAGATTAACTGGTCGGATACCTGAATCTCTCTCAATTGAAGCTTACAATGGTAGTTTTGCTGAAAATCCTGGTCTCTGCAGCGAAACAATCAGCTCCTTTAACCGATGCTTGCCTGAATCTGGGATGCCAAGAAATATCCGAACGCTGATTCTTTGCTTTGCTATAGGTTCAATGGTCCTGCTTGTCTCACTTGCATGCTTTTTGTACTCAAAGAGGGGAGAAAAGGGTCATGAATGTTCCCTAAAGGAAGATTCATGGGATGTAAAGTCCTTCCATGTGTTGAGTTTTAGCGAGGATGAAATTCTTGATTCGATCAAACAAGACAATCTAATTGGAAAAGGAGGGTCAGGAAACGTGTACAAAGTATCACTTGCAAATGGTAAAGAACTTGCTGTGAAACATATTTGGAAAACGGATTGTGGCGGCAGGAAAAAGACCTGGAGCAGTACCCCAATGATCAGCAAAAGTGGAGGGAAGTCCAAAGAATTTGATGCAGAGGTGGAGACCTTGAGCTCAATAAGGCATGTAAACGTGGTCAAGCTGTTTTGTAGCATTGCCAGTGAGGACTCAAGCCTGTTGGTATACGAGTACTTGCCTAATGGAAGCTTATGGGATAGGCTCCATACCTCAAGAAAAATGGAGCTGGACTGGGAAACCAGATATGAGATTGCTTTAGGAGCGGCTAAAGGGTTGGAGTACTTGCACCATGGATGTGAAAAGCCGGTAATTCACAGGGATGTGAAGTCGAGTAACATTTTATTGGACGAGTTTTTCAAGCCCCGAATTGCTGATTTTGGACTTGCCAAGATTCTTCAAGTCAATAGTGGCAAGGATTCCACTCAAGTAATTGCTGGAACACATGGTTATATAGCTCCTGGTAAGTTTATTTTACCTGTTATTATTTTCTTCTAGTGTTCTTAGCGTAGAATCTTTGGTAGTTTTTAGGATTGCTAAATTAATAATTTGATTTTGCAGAATATGGATACACATGCAAAGTGAATGAGAAGAGTGATGTCTACAGCTTTGGAGTGGTACTAATGGAGTTAGTGAGTGGAAAGAGGCCGATAGAGCCAGAGTATGGAGACAACAAAGACATAGTTGATTGGGTATCCAGCAAATTGAAGAATAAAGAGGAAGTCTTTAGCATAGTAGACTCAAGATTTCCCGATGTTTTCAAGGAAGATGCTATCAGTGTATTGAGAATTGCAATTCTCTGCACTGCAAGACTTCCCACATTGAGACCTACCATGAGAAGCGTGGTCCAAATGCTGGAAGATGCTCAACCTTGTAAGCTGGTCAGTATTGTTATCAGTAAAGCTGAGAATAATCACAAAAGCAAGAGGATGGAGACACAGAAGTTCAATCCAGATCCTAATGACTCGTCATTTGGTTAAGGCACTTGTAAACTATTAACTAGTATCTGCAAGTTTTCCCATTTACAACCTGTTGAATAAGCATGGAGGCATGACTGAGTACAGTAAGTAGTTGAGACAGAAGGGAATGCAAAAAATCTAGTAATCATATGGCCTTTTTGTTCTAAAACACAACCAGATAGAAGTCATGTAAGCATCAATTGAGATGATCCATCTTCAATAATAAGATGATAATGTGGAAAGTCCGATTGCTTGTTTGTTTATCTTTGAAGTTCAAAGGAAATATTGGCTCTCTCCTAATCAGATTCTATAATAAGATGAATTGTTTTTGCTGTTTTACCGCATTACTGAGAAGTTCACCTAATTTTACCATTTGTCATCAACCAGAGAGAACTAACCAAGGACCAGAAACGTTGACCTCTTACAGGGTGGTCAAGTTGGTAGAGGGAACTCTTTAAAAGCCTTTTGGAAGACCATTCTTTAAGAATTCGTACATGAGTTCCACATATACATTTTGGCGACATTATAGAGGTGCTAATGATAATATACGTTATAATCAATATAAATATATTTAGCCACTAATTAGCTTTTTTAATTTAATATTAAGTTTTCTTTCTTATTTAAGTTTTTTTAACTAGTCTAGTAATTAATTCTCTATCACTTTTTTTTGGTATCAGAGATGATCTTTATGATGATGTTTTGATTTCTAGATATGGGTTTTTTTGGTTGCTGTCTAGTGATTCTTACACCTTCTTTGATTAATTTTATTCTTGCTATTCCTTTTTCCTTTTGTTACATTAATCTTCACCGTGCACAAGATTTATTGTTCAGTTTCTTCTTGAACATATTCTTCTCATCAATATTACTCCAACTTTGGTGACCGGACATTTATTGGAGCCTCCATGCACCCGTACGTGCCACCTGAAGTTGCTGCCTTCTAGGTCACTCATCTATATGTTGTAGGCACTGAGACCGTTTATGCACCATTTCAGCATCTTGCATCCAATTATAGAGGATCACGGTGATTCCTCTCCTAGTTGACCTAGTTAAACTGAACTAATATAGATAATCTTGATTAGCAAGTTCAATCTTTTTTTTTTTTGCTAGTTTTCTTGCAATCTAGATCTACTCCTAAGGTTTTTTTTGGCCCTCCTAGATTTATTTTTGAGGAATGTTTTCACAAATTTCATCTTTATCTATTAGTTTCAGGTTTGAGCACCTTATTTTCTACACTATAATTTTTAGTTCCCATAATTGCTTTATGTAATTATCACTCTATCACCCATCCTATTAATGGCTAAAATTTTGATTTATGGGCTCAAGAGATGTATAGTTTTTTGAAAAGAAGACTTCTTTGGTGAATTGTTTATGGTCAATTTACCAAACTCAACCAATATGATGATCATATAAAAACTAAGTTTACTAAGGGAATCGATCAATAGAATATCAAAAATCATCAGATCTTAACTTGGTTTTGCAATACATTTCAACATAGTATTAAGCTAAAATTTTGGTCATTTTGACTATGATAAAGATGTTTGGGATTTCTTATAGACATTTTATATAATTTTGAATGATATTCGTCAATAACAGTTTTATCATCACATTTATTATATACATCAACAACTTAATCAAACCATTCATAGTTGTGAAATAGTTTGGCCTGATATAACCTCTACGAAAATTTATGTTGGCTTTCATATGGTAATGTGTATGTCATTTATTTATAACTATTTGTATTAAGTTTTTCCCAAACTTGAAGTTAAAAACAAGAATTATGGTTAAGATAATATAATAAAATCTCATAATAAGTCTTGATCTTTGAGTAATTTTACTATTGTTGCTGCCACTAAGGGTTTTACTCAAAGTTATGAATACTGTACCGGACTCAGTACCGGATTGAGCTCTAGAACAGAACTATACCGCTACCGGTCAGTATTGGGTACCGTTTCGAATTTTTTTTAATTTATAAAATAGTCCCTAAAATTTTTAAAAATTACAAAATAGTCCATATTAGTATATGTTAATTATCAACTTTCTAAGTTTCAATTTTAAGTTTTAACATCTTTGCATAATACATAATTAATTAATTACATACTAAGTTCCGAACCCTATTTTACAATTCCATTTTCAATTCTAATTCTAATTTTTATACTAGAAATTCATAACAAAATAACAAAACCCATGGTCTTCTTCAATCCAACAACATCAAATTTTCAACTTCAACAATTCCATTTCAAAATCAAATTCAAACTAATTTATTTCACATACACACAAATCCGCCGCAAGCAATTTCATTCCAAAACAATTCCAAAACAAAACAAAAGAATCACTAATCCATTCCAAATTTCCAACCAAAACCGTGACAATAACTTCTTCAATTTAACCTCCAAGACTCCAAGTCCTCCACCCATCGACAGCCAACACAATTCCCATATTCATCAACACAATTACACAAACCCAAATCCAATCCAATCCACAAGACGACATCACAAAAAAAAATTGTAACGGTTTACCAGAAATTTTAAACCGGCAATTTTTGGAAACACCAAAGTCCAAACAACAGATAAGAGAAGAGATTAACGAAACAAAATCAACATCAACAGACCCAAAAAAAATTTAAATTGTCGGGGTCGAGTCTTCACTCTTCGGGTTGTGGGTTGTGGCTTCGGGTTTTCAGGTTGTTCAGTTGTGAATTGGAAATTGTTGTAAATGGAATTATGATTGTTTTGTAATTGTTAGGATTGGAAATTTTTAGAAATGGAATGAAATGGAAATAAAATTATGAAAGTTTTGTGATTGTTAGAAACTTAGAATTGAAAATTGTTGTAAATGGAAATGGAATTATGATTGTTTTGTGATTGTTGAGATTGAAAATTGTTAGTTATTGTTGGAATGGAAATGGAATTATGAACGTTTTGTGATTGCTGGAATTGAAAATTGTTATAAATGGAAGGAAATGGAAATAAATTTATGAAAGTTTGTGATTGTTAGAAACTTAGAATTGGAAATTGTTGTAAATGAAAATGAAATTTTGATTATTTTGTGATTGTTAGGATTGCAAATTGTTAGTTATTATTGGAATGGAAATGGAATTATGAATGTTTTGTGATTGTTGGAATTGGAAATTGTTGTAAATGCAAGGAAATGAAAATAAAATTATAATTATTTTGTGATTGTTGGAATTGGAAATTGGTGGGAATGGAAAAACAATATTGAATGTTTTGTGATTGTTGGAATTGGAAATTGTTGTGAATGGAAAAAAAATAGTGAATGTTTTGTGATTGTTGGAATTGGAAATTGTTAGGAATGGAAAAACAATAATGAATGTTTTATGATTGTTGGAATTGGAAATTGTTGGAAATGAAAGGAAGTAGAAATAATATTATGATTGTTTTGTAATTGTTGAAATTGCAAATTGTTGGAGTATGTTTTATGTTACTTATTCTATATGTTAAATGTTTTGAATTGTTAGCTTTTGACTTATACAGAATAAGTTATATTATATAAGATGGATAGGCATATTGTTATTGTATACTGAAATTATGTGTTATTTATTTTTGTGTACAGATAAATGGAAGGAAATTCAAATCCTCTCGATCAACCTAGTTTAGGAAGATAGAGTGATCCAGCTTAGGCTCATGCTGGTACGGTTCCCATTCAAAAGAATCATACCATTTGCTTGTTTTGTAACAAACATTTGAAAGGTGGAGAAATCGCCCGATTGAAAAGGCAATTTGGCTGGGATTAAAGGAGATATGGAAGCATGTAAAAAAGTAAGTCATGATGTGAAGTGGCAAATGAAAACATTGCTTGATGAATATCAATTTGAGAAAGATAGAAGGGAAAGATTGAATTTTGAAATTGGTAGTGGAAGTTTGTTTTCTGATTTTCGTGGTGATTATGGAAATGTTGAAGGTGGAAGTGGTAGTGGTAGTGGGACTGTTAGTGTTCCATCTCAGCCTCAGGATCATGAAGAATCTAATGTGAGGAAGAGAAGAAGGCAAGTGAGTAGTTTCTTTGCATCACGAACAACTCTTGGAGCCTAACCTTCAATTCATAATACAATGCAATCAAGATATGCGACTTACAATGTCGATATGGTAGTAGCTAGATGGTGGTATGATACAGGTTCGTCATTCAATGCTTATCAATCTTATTATTATCAACCTATGATAGATGCAATAGCCTCTTATGGTCCAGCATACAAAGGGCCATCGATTGATGACTTAAGAGGTAAACTTTTGAGTTGTGTTGTTTCTAAAATTAGAACTTATTTGACTGAAAGAAGAGTGAGTTGGCGTACATATGGATGTTCAATTATGTGTGTGGAGTGAGTTGGCGTACTTATGGATGTTCAATTATGTGTGATGATTGGACAAATAGGAGACAATAGCCTATTATAAATGTTTCTTAGTTCATTTGGGAGTCATTATAACTAAATTTTATCCATTATTAATCAACTATGATAGTTACACATCAATAGCTTATACGGAAGCTTCCAAATTCTTGCAAAACAAAGCATATTGAGATCAAGTATAATTATGTTAAAGATGTAGTTACAAAAGTTGAAGTAAACATGAAGTATATATCTATATGGGATATGGACCAGACTTAATAACGAAGCCCATTCCAAGAGATGCAAATATAAGGCATATGAAATCAGTAGGATTACATAATTATTGATATATTATTAATAAATACTTTTAAATGTCTGTTTATTCATTGTATTATCGTGTATAATTGCATAATACATATTGGCATTGTTTATTATGTAATGAAAGTTATGTAACACTTCATTTTAAAACATGCTTCCTCTGTGTGAAATATTTGAATATGAATTAAAAATATGTCAGAAAAATAAGAGAATGGCCTATCGCATAAGCAACTGCTTCTAATGTTTGTTATAAATAGAGATAAGGCATATTTAAATTTTTTTTTATCTTGATGAAAATTGATAGCAAGAAGCTTAAAGCATAAATATCCCCTTAAATCATAAAAGACAAAGAGAAATTGCTCTGGATTGATTAGATGGTCACTATATATGTCTTAAGTATCATACGTAAGTTATAAAAAGATGAATTTCAGATTATATTAGTGAAGTCATGTTAAATATTAAGTATGCTTAAGCTAACATTTGTACAATTTTTTATAAATATAAGACGTCACTATAAATGAAAAAGATTTAACACCGTAATATATGACTCGTATCATGTATATAAAATAAACCATAAAAAAGATTAATGTAAATTATAAGATTTTATCTTATATTGCGTAAGACCCAATAAGTTAAATAAGCCTCATAATATCCCCTTATAGCTCTTGTCTAAATATTAAGAATTAAATTTAAGATTTATCATTTTAAAGTATTATTAAAGAATCATATGTGATGCAATCTTGTGGACTAATTTCAAGAAAGCAAATTAACACACAATTGAAGAAGATTTAGAATAGAAAAAGGTTATTTTGACTGATAGCTCATATAAAGTTTATGAAACAATTGAAATTAAATAATAATAAAGATATGAGACATAACCTATGGTAAAACATATAAAATCTACTCAAGTATCGATCCATTGGTCAAAATGTCATATATTAGTCACAAATTATTGAACGGTATAAAAATTAAAATTAATTAAAAAAAATTAATCAGTTAATTCATATGTAT
>JAOQMR010000006.1:5586910-5597063 GCA_027563865.1 Erythroxylum pelleterianum | reverse complement strand
AAACATGTTTTGCAATTTTTAATTTTAGAAAATAAATTTTTCAATATTAATTAGTAAACATGTTTTCGACAATTTTCTACTGAAAATAAAATTTGAAAATATATGCAAAAAATTCAAAATAGAAAACAAAAAACTGTTTTCTGAAAGTGTTTTCGTTATTTTGCTTCACTATTTCACAATCAAATCAACTGTTGTACCATAGTACATGGTTTTATAATAAATAAAACTCCAAAGAAATTACATTCAAAATTAGTTTGATAAATTTGCTAGTATCGTCCAAGCTTTTGGACAAGTCGATTCTCTAATTCCATTCTCTTCTTCATCAATACAGAATACTTGGAAACCAATTGTTGGTCCCCACCACTAACTGCAAGCTTGCTACTGAGTGAAGTATTCTTTCCCTCGTACAAACTCGCTATGGGAACAAAGCTTCCCTTTTTACTGCAAACCCATCCATGAGCAGCCCTCAGTGCACCTCCAAGCGAAGCAGAATCTGTCATTAAGACCAAAAACAATGGGATACTGAACAAAGTTTATCCATTTTACGCATTTTGGAGGCATGCATTAGAGAGTAGAGATCAGAGTTCTCAAAGATTTGAATAGATCTCCTTACCAGGTCTTTGTACAGTGTACACATCACAGCCAAAGATTGATGCAACAGCTCTCAAAATGCTTTTATTTGCGGATGCTCCACCAGTAGCCATTATTCGTTTTGGAGGGGAAGGCATGCCAAATCTTTCAGCATGCCCTCGCATGGAGAGAAGCTGCCCCTCAATCAATGCCCTAACCTGCTAAATCGGAGAGAGCTTAGAATGCCAAACTCTATACGTATCACTCAGGATTACTTAAATATTCACCTCAGAAGGGGGATCAAATCCATCTACTTCCTGCTCTATCAACCCCTCCAAACTGTCTTCATTGAAATTTTGGAGAATATAGTGATGAAAGCCAACTGGTGCAGACAACATAAAAGCAGAGCATTTCTTTAAGCACAAAGAAGATATAGATACTAATAATTTGTATACAAAAACAGCTATTTGAGGTTTGTTCCCTCTTTATTTTTATCTTGGTTATGTGAGAGAAAACAAACACCATCTCCTCCCTATCTGCCTTTCTTCAGTTTTGTTTCTCAATTAGTCAACTCCAACTCATTTCTTAAACCTAGAGAATGTTCATGTATCAAACCGAACCTATTACTACCAAAACACAACTCTATAACCAAGATAAGTTTGAGTTTTCTTTTTTCCTAACCCAGGGCATCCTCTTTAAGCCCTAAGCCAAGTCCCTTCACGGCTTCCACATAATAACCCATAAAGATACTGCTCCTAGGGTTCTTCGATTATGATCCATTGCCAGATCAACCTCCAACTCAATCTCTGATAATCATGGTCTTCACAAGGGCTTCAATTATCAATCGTGCTCTACTTCTACTGGTACGAGGATTGCATGAATTTCCCCCTCAGAAGGACCATCACATGGAAACATAACGGATTCAATTGTCATCTCACAAGCCACACCAGACACTCTGTTATAGAAGGACTATCATTGTTGACCTAAATAAATAGACAGGGTTCAACTAAAATTTCTCCAGTTTACAGGAACCAAATAGAAAAGGTGCTACTTATATTGAACTTTCAGCATAATCATCCCTTAGACAAATGAAGTGCTGGTGCAAAATGTCGTCACTGCTTTAGTAGAAAGAAATGAATTATGATGAATGATAAAAAGATTCAAATACGTACTAGGAAGTGGAGGAAGAATCTCGTGATCTTTATAGTAGAAACCAATCTTTCCACCTGTTGCAAAGCTTAGAATGAGAAATGGAGAACAAAGAAAGAAAAGAAAAAATCAAAACCTCCCATAAATATGTTAGTAGCACTAGTATGCAAACCATTAAGTGGTGGTGTTTGTTCAAGGCATTTATCAAACGCATCCCAAGATTTCTCAGCATAGCGGTTGCGCACCTCTGATCAAAATAGTCACATTATGAAGTTGCTAAATGAAGCTATGGGAATATGAATGAACTAGAATAGTACCTTCACGAGCCAAAGACCCATTTTTGTAAACCAACATTACCATGTACCCTTCTGTGTCCACAGGATTAGGGAAAACATGGCCCTCCAATCGAGGTTGAGGCTCACTAGCAATCCCAAAAACCTGCATAGGATCGCACTCGATTAAAAAGTCAATTGATTTTGTGAATCTGATAAACTATCAACTAAGATGGAAAATTGCAGTTGTTATTCTCTGCACAGCAAAGGTAAGGAAAATTAATGAAAAAAATAAAGGACATAAAGCAAGCAAATGTTCACCCGAAACAGTGACCACTCTGTTGCAACAAAAAGTGAATTACTCATAAGATAGCTTCTGCCAAAGCTGGCAACAAATTGGCTTTATTAGCTGACCAAGCTATGGTTTTGCATCTTAGATTCAGTTTCATTTCACATTCCACTTATTAACAAGTAGTAATCCGAGTATCACTATATTGCATAGACTTGTTTGGAACTTTGTTATGCCTCACAAACACAGTATCTAATATGTAAACTTGATTCAAGTTTAACCATTACTGTTGGGGTTACTGAAGGCCAGTAACGCCTTTGGCGAATGAAGATTTAAATTAAATCCAGCTAATATAGGAAGGTACGCATTTTGGAGCAAAACCTCTTACTTGAGTTTCTTAATTTCAAGGAACATTAAATAGCTTCCAATTTCCTCCCCTTTTCTAATGGACAAGGGAAAATCATAAGCATAGCATGCACCTGCTATGTTTTCAACAAATGTATGTACCAGGAAAGCGGTTATTATCTTGTCTCCAGATTATATGGCTTAAACATTTTGGGATAAGTACAGAAGCCAGTAGACGCTGGTTTTTTTCTAACATACAGTATCGCTTGTGCCAAGACTAATAGCGAGATCGCCTGGAATGCTCAGAGTTAAACCTGCAGGTTCGAGATGTGAAAAGTTCAGTAATAGTGCTCAGTGTAGCAATGTTGGATATGATAAAATGAAATAAGGAAAATATTCTCATGTAATGGACATGCCAACTGCCAAAAAAGGGCGGTAGAAGTGACGTGTAGAGCCTAGCATCAACCTGCTAAACTGTTGGGATTGTCTCCAGACCATTGAACAACCAAACAACTGTCGCTGAAATTATACCTGCATAAAGATTTATGAAGCCATCAAGTGTCAGTCCAATTTAACTGAACTAGAAAGCTTCAGAATTATATGATAAAATGGCTACAGGAAAAATGCAACTTTCGTTTCTTTGATTAGTGTATCACATGATTTGATGCCCAATAAAAGCTTGACAGTAGAACACCACATAGCACGACTCATCACTAAATTTCAAGTCTTAAACCCAATAAAAGAGAGACCGGTTATTTTGGGATGCAGAAAGCAAAATAAGAGGCCGCTCTGCTAACCTCAATGCAAAGTAAGGGGCAATATGACCAGCAACAGCATGAGCAGGGGCTAACTCTCCAAGTTTTTCTTCTAAATCTGGTGCTGTAGCCTATAATATGTACCCAAATCAACAACTATGAAGCATAGAATTGCAAAAAACAGCTGAATCAATGAATTAACAAACTGCTAAGAAAACATAAAGCGTACAAACCTCTAAAGCTACTTTAGACCAGACTTTCTGCTTAATATCCATCAAATTCATCCCAGCACCGTCTGTGTGGTCAATAGAAGCATGTGAACCAATTAAAAGAGAAGCCATAAATGAGCTAACAAGAGAAATCCTCTCAGTATCATCATAGACATCTGGCTGTGTCTGATATAGCTTTCTAATCTGTGGTCCTGTATATCTTTCATGTGCCCTTGATCCAGTAATTTGAGCCAACTCCAAAGCTCCACCAACAGCCTTTTCTATCTCTCTACATTGCGCCGTGGTGCTACTATCCATCCATATTGGCGATTCCTTAACAGAAAAAGCTTCACCAATTTGATCAACCAATCGCTTCTTGGAGTCCAACGATGAAAGCAGTGCAGAACTGCCCTTGTTCCAATAAACACTACCATGCTGCTGCCCGCTACCAGAAACAGCAGCAACTTTTCCAAAGTCCAATCCTGATTCAGAAAGCCTCTGAAGAACAACATCAAGAGCCTCTACCCACATCAAGGTAGGTGAAACTATTTTGCCACTGTCGGAGGGGTCTCTATATACTCCGTCTTTGGTCTTGTAATGTGGCAAATCAGAGTCAAAATGAACCACCTCAGATTTGACAACATTGAGATTGGAGTCCAAAACAGTCGCCTTCAAAGACCTTGAAACCACAAAATTCGACGCAAATAAGAATAAAGCTAGCCTAAGCCCATATATAGCAACGAACAATTAACAGAACTGCTCATGAACTGGTATGCTGATGAATATATATTAAGGGAATTAACCCAGCAACAAAGAACATCCAAAAAAACTCCAACTTTGCCATCAGGGTCAAATAGTTAGACGAATTACATTGGGAAAAAAAAACAAAGAACAGGTGAACGAGAGAAAGACTTACTGAGTAGAGCAGTCGAAACCGAGGAAAAGGGAATCAGGAGGTAAAGATAAACCCGCCATCATTTGGTCACTCTGTTCAACTAAAAAAAAAAAAAAAGAAGGGGGAGACCCAGTACGAGAATTCGGAGGATTTTAGAATGATATTAGTAATTAAGAGAAACAAATTATGTTTTGTTGATCACCAAGCAAAGGCAGGTGAGTTTAGATAGTTCTGTTGGTTAAGGACAGGAGGTTCAGTACGAATCCATAGACAAGTAAGCTAGGCTAACTTACATAATTCATACCAAAGAAGTACGACACGAGAGATCAGAGATCTCTTTTTATCCGGGAATGCATCATGCTTTATCTTTTCAAAATTATCTTAAACCGTTTTATTTTTAATTTCAGTTTTTAATTTTTTGTTAAATTTATCTTAATAATTTTTAATATAAAAAATTGATTAATTTATTAATTAATTAGTCCATTTTTATAAATTAATAAAATTTTTATAAATTAAAATAAATCAATTAATTTTTATTTAATAATTTTTAATTAAACTTTAATTTATTTATCAGCTAATTATACATCAAATTTTTTAATTTTATTTTATCTTTAACTCTTTTGAATCTTTTAAATTTTAAATTTATTATTTTACTCGTTTAACATGCTGTTCCGTTTTTAAAATATTGACAATTATAAGGAAAGAGGGAGCCAAAAAAAAATAAAATTACTATTTCAATTTAGTTGTTTTAAATTATTTTTACACATACTGCTATAGAAATCAAATTAGAGCATTCTATCACATATTCAATTTCAATCAGTTTATAATAAAAATTAACATTCGATCAATTTTTTAATATATATAAAATACTAGTCAATTTTGGGTAACAACGTGAAATTGCAAATTCAACTGCTTAGCAATTGGGTCAGTTTACTCTTAAGGAATCAGGTCCTGAGTTCATCTAATAACTAGGTCGAAATATGAATTAATTTATTTAATTATTCTACACTCGAAAAATCAGTCTCCTTCCCATTCAGTCGCCTCCCGACTTTCTTAGCTCTCAGTTAAGCTCACTGCCACTTTTACTTCTCAGTTCTTCAGTCACCGCCTCCATTGCCAGTTCATCACACACTCACACAGCTCGCCCACCCGCCTCACTCACTCTACCTCACGCCACATTATCTCCACTAGATCCTCGCCAGTCGCAGATCTGCTATGCCACTCGCTCTCGGTCTCCACCAAATCCTCAACCCTTACCGTTGCACTCTTAAATCCACTCGTCAAGAATGAAGAGCACTTACCTCTTAGTCTTAGGGTGTTTTTGTTCCGGTTCAGGAGAAATGTCACGAATACCATACCGTTACTAGTGCCGAATTTAGTTGTTTAACAGTTTCCGTCAATAATAAATACCAATTTAGGTAATTTTGTAAATTTATAAAATAGTTATTAAAATTTTTTAAATTGCAGAATAGTCTCTTAATATATTGTACTATATAATTTATAATTTTATATCAATTACATATCCAAAAATCATAATAACAGAAATTTATATTAATATTACTCCTCACATATTTGACATATAAATAATAACTACAACTAATATGAAAAAGATCATTTAATCATTACAAAAATATAAAATTAAGGATAATATAAAATATTTAAAATGTTACAACTTTATCATATAATAAATAATATTGCATCAAACAAAAGGAATCATACATACCCATGATATGACTTTCTAAATATTATAATTTATAATAAGAGTTTGCGCCAAGAAAATAACCAATTAGAAGTGAAACATGAAACAAAAATATTTACAGTTATATTTATATTGCACATATAAAGTTTAAAACATACATCGAATACAAATGAAATTAAAAGAAGAGGAGAAATGAAAATCTAAAACTTCATTCATTCGAATATTTGCTTAAATCATATTGATCTCAATTCTTATTTGGTACAAAATCTTCATCACTGAAAGAGTCATATCATCACCATCATTCAAATTTATTGTATCAAATGACATGTTAATGCTTTCTCATCCAAAATTATCTTCCAAGTCACTCTCATCTATTAAACTCGGTTCCTCAAAAACTCAGTCAGCTAAAAGATTGATATAGTTAAGGTAAATTAAATCTATAGAACTACTTGTCCTATTAAGAGGCATAGTAAACAAATTAAATTAAATTATTTATCTTACCAATAATAATAATAGCAAACCTTTCCCGAATCTTTAATTTGTATCGAATAAAGACTAATTCATTCAATCTTTTATATTCCAATATATTCCTTTTCTTAAAATGGAAGAAGTAAAATGTACTCTAATTCTTTTCACACCCGATTGCACTCACATATTGACTTATAATTCAAGTTACAAATCTTTACAATTCTGGAATACCACTCCCAAATTAGTCCCACCAAGTAACTGTAAGACAATAAAAGTAATATTATAAACAAAATAAAATGATTAATTTCTAACAAATAACAAAGATAAAGATGTATTTTATTATAAACAAAATAAAATGATTAATTTCTAACGAATAGCAATGAGCATCCCAAAATCACCAGAAGCATCCTTATAAACCTCTATTTGTGAGTTTGGGAGATTCTACATCATCTCATAGGCAACAATTATTATAATAGTTAATAGCTTTTTTGTAATATCCTATCTCCTAAATTGTTGAGGGTCAGAGGGTTTAGAAGATTAAGCTCATGCATATCGCATTAAATAAAATAATTTATACCGCTAGATGATTAATTTGGTGCATTAAGATACAAAATTTGTTATTCTATGTACATGCATGAGATTAGCATACACGCACATAGATTATTTTTTATAAATATGAGAAATAAGTGACAAATGTTTTATGTGCACTTAATTGACATTTTCTGGGATGCTTGGATATGATTTTGATGAATTAGAATTAAATTAGAAATTGATGGATTTAAGTTAGTAATTTGAAGTTAATTGTTAAAAATCAAAAGTTTGAGGAGTCAATGTATAAATTGACTTAGTAGAATTCCTAAATGGTAAAAATTGGATACAAGTGGCACTTTATATTTGTCACAAGTGGCCCTTTAAATTTGTGACAAATGGGATTTTAGACTTGTGACATGTGGAGCTTTAGAATGGTGACATGTGTAGCTGTAGAATGGTGACATGTGTAGCCGTATAATTGGTGACATGTATAGCCTTACAAGTAGTGAAACATGGAGGATTAAATGAGTGAAATGTGGAGCCTAAAGTTAATAACACATTGACCAATAAAAGAATAACATATGGACCAATAGAACAATAACACATGAACTAATAGAATGATGACACATGGATTATTTTGGCTTTCTTTGAACCTTCTAGAGAAAATAGATGAAAAAGGCAACATAAGGGAGAGTAAGGATCTGCAGTGAGGTTAGAAGAGGGAGAAAAAAAAATGAGAGAGAGAAGGAAAGAAAAAGAGGAAGAGAAGAGAAGAAGGAAAGAAGTTACCAAGGTCAAAATTATGGTTTCAATTTAATCTTCCTCTTTCGATCTATTTTACATATCTTTAGAGTGGGAATTTCAAGAAACTCAAACATTAAAAGTTGTAGATATAGGTCTTAGCATGACCTCTGTGAAAGTGGCTTGATAAAATAATGACTAAAGCTTGAGTGTTTGTTTCCCTAATACTACCCGTGACAGCCCCTGTGCAGGAACCTTATATTATTTCCTAATTTTTGAGGGCTTTAGATCCCGAACTAGTCAAAGTATAAAACATGAAAAATGATTATTGATGTCTTATTAATGCTTTTATGAAATAGTTTGGCTAGAAGATTGTTTGATAATGATTTATTGTTATTTGAGCGATGGTTGCTAGCCTGTTTCTTACTAGAAACAAGACAGAATTTGGATGGGGGTTGTATTTCTAAGGGGAGATTTTGTTCATGTAATTTTTTGATATATTAAGACTAATGAAATCTAGTTTTAGGGGGCACAAGATTCATGGTATTTGGATATTTTTAGAGAGAGTTATGATTAAAAAAATGCATCTTGTCCATAAGGAACATTAGAAAGAATGGGGAAAATTCCAAATTTCTCATTGAGAGAGGGATGAGAGAAAAGCCTGAGTTTCTATAACTTGCTTGACAGCTGGTGTCTAAGTCCTCTCCTTCCAAAACCACTTCTTCTTCGTCTTGTCCTTCTCGTGTTCCTTTAACCACCATCCCTTCCTCATCAGCTAGACCTGCCAATTTGACTCATTCCGTAAACCCTACAATTAACCAAAATGTAAATCCAAACCTACAAAACTCCCCTTTTAAAAAACCCGATAGCTATGGTAGTATCGCCACTGCCCTCTTCGATCCAACCTATAAAACCTTCCTTAACCCCTAAAGAACGCGATGGAGTGAAATCATTGGAGCAGATGCTCCCACTTAGAACTTGGAAACCTACGGTTTCAGATGCAGTGGAGGAATCAATGGATGCCAAAGCTTTGGCCTATTACCCTCCAGAAATTAAGGATGACAAGAATTTTGTCATTCCTCCGCTGGAGCTAACAAGGAAGGGGGCAACCTAGCTCAGGAATGCACTAATTGGGGTTCTTCATTGGTAAGAGACCCGCATACCCTGTAGTTTATAGAGCTTTGTCTAAAGCATGGTTAGCTTATGGTTTATCAGATAGGTTGATTACAAGCTCAAATAAATTTCTGTTAAAGTTCAATTCAGAAGAAGGAATGAATTTGGTATTAAAGAAGGGCCCTTGGCATATCCAAGGGAAGCCAGTATTTTTAAGAAAATGGAGTTTGAATGCTGGTAAACAGGAAGAAATTAGGTATGCTCCGGTATGGACTAGGTTCCATAACATCCCCTATGAGTACTGGAATAATAAGGGATTGGGTAGAATAGCTAGTGTAGTAGGTGTTAAGTCAAAATGACTTCACGATTAATAATTTTGATGAAAATCAAATAATAATGATATTAGAAAGTAAGACGAAGCAGAGAAACAAAAGTAAGACAAAGCGGAGAAACAAAAGTAAGACGAAGCGGAGAAACAAAAGTAAGACGAGACGGAGAAACAAAAGTAAGACTAAGACGAAGCGGAAGTGAAAATGATACGATAAAAAGAAAGACAAAGCTAAAGCAAAACTAAAACGAAGACTCAATACCACGTTAGATGGTTAATCAGTCTGAGTTAGTTACAAAACTAAACTGAATAACTGGTTCTTCAAAGATCAAAAAACAAGAAGAAAGAAGCAGGTATTAAGAAGCAGTTGAAGACGAAAGCTATAAATACGAGTCGGAGTCAAAACTGCAAAAGATAGTGATTTTAAAAGAGTTGGAGATTTTAAAAAAAGCTAAAAACACTGTATTCATTGTGCTAAACATTGAGAGCTATTATTCTCTGTAACAAAGTTCACAAACTTTTTTCTATAAGACAAAAGAAAAGCTGAGAGCTTGAAGAGGCTAAGTGAGAAAAACAATACTTGCTGTAAGAGACCTGAAGAGGCTCGGTGAAAAGAATACTTGTACTTTTTGTGAAGAATAGTGAATCTCAGAAAGGATTCTGAGGACTGGACGTAACCCACGGTTTGGGGTGAACCAGGGTAAAATTGCTCTGTCAACTTCTACTCTCAAACTCTCGACTTTTATTCCTATTGTTTTTATACAAGTACTTAGAAGTTAACTGCAATAC
>JAOQMR010000006.1:5558153-5573746 GCA_027563865.1 Erythroxylum pelleterianum | reverse complement strand
TGAATTGTTTGTTTAATCACTTGAGTGATTTATTCATTGTTCTTGCTTTAAAAGATTATTGAGAAAAATCCTCTGTTGAGGTTAATACGAGTCGATCGTGTTATTGGGTGTGAATCACTTTCACGGGTAGCGAGGACGAGTGGTAGTGTCAAGAATTAAGTGGTGTTGGCTTATTAAAGCCTTGTGTAAAACTATCATTGTCCTTTGATAAAAGTATTAATCTAGGTGAGGACCTCACAAACGTAGGCAAGATGGGTCGAACTGCATTAACAAATATTGGTGTTGATTTATTTTGTTGTATTTTAATTCTTTTGAATTTTGATTGTGCTAAAAGCAACGGTCGTAATTCGAGGAGTTTGTGAAACCAATACACCTCAACGGTCTTTCAAATTTTTTTTATTTGGCATTGAGTGATCATTTTAAATGTATAGTTCAGATGAGGAACTCGCGGAGGGTCTTGGGAACATAGAAGGGATATTACAAGTGTATTAGTTTAACATGATCATCTTCGGTGTTAGACGGAGAGAACTTGAATAAACGAGATTCGAGCTTTTGATGTATTCATTGCTTATGAGTTGTTCCTTTTAAAATTTTTATGAGTTTAACAAATTGATTAATCTTAGTCTAGTGATAGTACAGAACGGTTGTCATGAGCTTAATAAGATTGATCTAGGCTTAATTTGTGATAATAATAGAAACATTCTTTTATATAAATTACCTTAATTGTTGTTACCACATATGAGATTTTAAGAACTTTAATACACCCGTTATGTCTTAGAATGGACATCTGGTGCGTGAAATTTGAAGAAAAGAACATCCATCGTGCCTACATGATTGCACATCTATAGAAAAGTCCGACATCGAACTAAAACTAGCATTGCTACCGTATTGATTTCTCCTTAGTCTATATTTTGGAAGAGTGACTCATATATAATATAAGTACTATATCTTAAATCAAAACCATAGGTGATTGAATTTTGGATCAACTTTTGTATATAATCTTTTCTTAATTGTTATTTATAATCAATATGGGAATTATACACTTAACAACCACATATAATACACTCCTTTAAAAAAATTTAGTCAATTATTGAAAGAATAAACAATTATAGTATGTAATATCAAGAAACATAAAAAAATTTAACGTATTATATTTGCAAATTTAAAAGACCTATTTTAAAAAGTCAATACACTTCTCATATTATACGAACCTTTGAAATATATGAAGATATTATTTTTAGTTAATTTCACTTCTTATAAATGAATTTTAAAATTTTAAAATTTTTTCTATATATTTAAATTGTTATAATAAAATGTAATATTTTGCTAATTCAATATTGAATTAATGTTTCTTAAAGTACATTCACGTGGAGAATAATTATAATAAATTTATCTAAGTATATATATTTTAATAAATATTATAACATTCTTATAAATTTATACTAATAATTTGGGTCATCCTTTAATTTTTACATGCATTTATTGAAATAATAGTTTCTCTCACTATAATGTATCATATAAGTATGTTTTTATAATAAGAGTTATTTTATAATTTTTTGAACGATGATACGTTATGATTCCTACAAAATTAATTATTTTAAAATTTAAATACTTAAATACTTAAATTTTTAATGTTGTCTAATTGAATATAAAAATAAGATTTAAATGTATTATGATTAATCATAATATTGATTCTTTTGATATGAGAATTAATAGAAATAAATCCACACATTTAAATATTACAAATATATTTGTGTATATAATAAACATACACGTAATGAGACATTATAAATCGTGAAGATGGTTTTTATTTTTCTAAAATAAAGTTAAATTAATACCGTACCTCCTTAGTTAAATGCAATATTGATAAAGGAAATATATATTATAAAGCTATATTTAACTTATGCAAATCTCAAAATGGGTAGAGTATATTAAGAACTAAAATATTTTAAAAATTAAATTTACTTTCATTTATAAACATATGCACATATTTATATATTAATTTCATATAAAACTTTAGTTGTATATTTTAGATTACTAAACATAATTAACATAACAAATCTCATGTCAACAGTCAGGTGATCAATAACATAGCATCTTGTAAAATAATGGTGACTCAAACGCAATGCCTCCGATGCTGAGATCTTAGGTCTCAGCAAACCACTTGGACTGTAGCTAAGAGTCACTATTTTAAGATTTGATTGATGCGCAATGTGACATAAACAGAAGCATAAGATGTAAAATAATAAAGTGTTTAAACTAAAGTTGTGGATGCCAACAAATTCGTGGCCCCTTTTGAAGACAAAGGGTAGGGGGAAATCCCAAAGAAAGTAATCGAGTTGTCTATGTTTTGGCAATGGAAGGTTGAGGTGGCCAGGGTTGGGGTTGGAGGCAAACTTGTGACCTCAAAAACATGTTAGCAGTCACAGTCCTATTAAGGCACGTACCTTACCCAGGACCATCTGTAGCTTGTCCATCTCTCAAGTGAGTCATTTCTCAACTGAGCCGGAGCCCGTGCCGGTCCTAGGCAGCGACAGGCGGGACACCTATTCAAGCTCACTTTTATTAGGGATCCACCTTTAATGCGTTTTAACAATAATTTTTTAGTTAATTAATAAATAACTTCCTTTATTAACTATATTATTGAGAAAGTTGGCATTAACTTTTAATCTTGGAAAATAAATAGTTTTCTTTATTAACTATACAATTTTAATTTTTTGATATTTATAAATATCTTCGAAGCATTTGAGTGTATTTTTTATATTTTTTTTAATTTCACTAACATATGAATTTAAGATAGTTCAAGTTAAAAATTTTACGATTATGTCTTCTGAATTCTGAGTGATTAAAGATAAAATTTCTAATTTTTATTTATTTTTAACTTATTAAATATTTTAGCATATTATAATTAATTTATAATTTGTCACTAACATAGATATTATATTAGCATTTTAAATCAAAACATGATATTAAATAATATTGTATTTATTTTTGTTTCTCCTTTTTATTTTTAAATTACTTATTATTTATAAAAATATGATCAAACGTTAATACATAATTTAATTTTTGAAATTTTCATTATACTTTGTCACATGTAATAATTATTGGATTTGCGTTCTTGTAAGGGTTCACATAAATTTAGTTATAATATAATTAAATCAAATAATTTAAATTACTCAATTCAAAGACTACACAAACGACTTCATTTATTATAAAAATTTATATAATTTTATTAAACATGTTGTGATAATTAAATAAGATCGTAAATAGTTGGATGTATTTGATTGGTTTTTTATAAATAGGTTGGTAGCATGAGATTACTATTTTTACCATTATGTTAATTCCTATAAAAGAATTTTTTTAAAAAAAATCACTAATGTTAATTAAATTCAAAAGTTACTAAAAATATTTGATTTAATATGCTTGACAAAATAATATTTGCAAGATATTATTAGCTGATATTATATTTATTTAATATTTTGTTGAGTATAAAGACTTATAAATTGGGTCACTTATATATGCATATTAAATTTTAATAATAAAATATTATTTTTAAATTTACATATTTGTATATATATTGCTGAGCCATAAGATACTCCTCTCTTAACTTTGTTCTATTTCACTTTCATGAAAACGAAATTCATGCGCTGCTGCTTATCTATATCTCTACTTACCAGTTCCAACAGTATTGTCTATCTTAACATGGGGTCGCCTAAGATGTGTCCCTTACAACCGATAATATTCCAGGCTACACGATTAACATCTGTCCATGCTTCTTTTACAAATCAAACAAACCATCCCATTCTAATAATTTGAGTGCATGTTGGTGGTGTGACATAAAAATATCTGCGTGCAACGTGTGAACTGATGGTGTAGAACTGGAACTGACATTATGGTTGCAGTCGCTCCCTCCGGCAACGGGTAGGGTGAGTGAGTGATGATAATTTCAGTTCTGCGGAGCCATAGACAAATGGTATGCCATGATTGTGAAAAAAAATGAGAGTCCAATATTTGGAGCGTTGAATTTCCTGAAGACTAGAAAATTAAGTCAAAATTGTTGGGTTGCCATTATAAGTGCTATGCTCTAGATAATGGAGTCATCAGGGGTTGGCTTGGCTCACTTTTAGCTTTTCTAAGGGTCAACATGCGAGGTGGCGGTAGGTCAGCTAGCTAGTCGGTACTTAGCAGGAGAAGAAACCAGCAACACGTGGCTGACCGTAAAGCATTTTTGTCCACCTACGCATGTTCTTTTTACAAGATTAGGCGCACGTTCAAGAACACAAACTCTTAGTTTGCTATCCAAACTAACCAAATTACAATTTTGGGAATAGAACCGCAATAATAGATAAGATTAGCTACCCTTCCTAATTCTCACTTACGCTCAGTTAAAAAGGTCACGCTCTTCGACTTTGTCATACCATTACACGAGTCCAGCAATATTACACCAAATGCTTTGGAGTTATAAGCGGAAAACATCTGGATTTGGAATGAGCATTGTTCCCAACATTGCGAATGATCTGTATAGGTAATGAATTCCTCAATAATGTAAGTTGGGTTCATGCATCTTTTCCATTTCAAACTCTTATGATTAGACCATATGCATGAGAAAGACAAGAGCAAAGAAAAGGCAAAACATATCACTTGATTTATTAAGCATCCTATGTTTTATCGTACAAGGTTCACATCTTTTTAATTAATGATGATTTTTGTAACGAGTCTCATTGATTTTTTTAAAACCTTGTCTAAATCTAACTCATTTTACAAACTAATTTTGATGATCAATGTTCTTATTTGTCTTTGTCCACAAAACTTGTTCTTACTTCTTAGTCTATTGACTTCAACCCCCTTGACATACTTTCAAGTACAATCTATTCTTCATGGCTGACATACTTTCAAGTACAATCTATTCTTCATGGCTGAGTCAATTTTGAGCGAAGCTTTGGAATTTCTGATCTACATACTAATACAGGCATTAGAAGAATATGTAAGCTCAAAAGTCATGGTTGGAGGCTGTCATTTTCTGGCAATTTTTGGAAATCCGTGAACGTTAGGCACCAAGTTGCTATCCATCTACAGAAACATTTCTATTCCGAGAGTGGAGCTTAGCTGAATCAATTAATCAACATCTTGTCTACGGAACTATAGTATACTATTACCTGTTCTCCATAACTGATACCATTTTTTGTTCTTTTATAATGCTTTTAGTTCTAGATACAATGTGTATATAAATACGACATCTTGTCTTCTAGCTATTCGGATGGGAACAGTAAGCTACAATTATTTTGCGATAGCTTCGAATATGTTTAGTTCAATTATAGTTTGGTATAAGAATGATAAAGTCAGGGACATATATTCGGACAATGATCACTTCTTTGACTGTAACTGGTAACCAACTATTACTATCAACTTTCCCCCGTAATGTTGTGCTTTCTTTTAACATGTATCGTGTGCCTCTCACTTACTGACTCGAAGTTTATTGACCAAAGTAATGGACTGCTTGGCTTGTTGGACGAAAATTGTCTGAAAACAGAAGCTGCGGTCTGCAGACAATGCATGAAGTTTCCTTCTTTTGTTTTCAAAAAAAATAAAAAGATTAGAATACTTTTATCCTAGAGTTGAATACCAAGAATCAAGCATGAGATTTCCTTTCCATCAATGCATTATACGGCTTTTCTTTTCTTTTTTGCTTTTGTACATGGTGTGAACACTTTTGCTGATTATGTATTTAATCAGTCTTAAGTCTGAGATGAGTGGTGTCTATTCATTAAAATATTTATGGTTAATGTGACAGATACCATCTTCCTTAACTTCAGCTTGATTATAGCTTTTGTCCGACAACATCACACTAGTCCAAAAGGTTGATGCTTTACGACAGAATAATGTATACTTTACTGTCAAAAAGTTCCATTGGAGATAAGTATAAGTGTACAAATATAAGTCAAATATGTAATAACCACGAGCATTTTAGTCGCCAGCGCCTTTTCGCCAACTTACTGAAATCTGAACAGAAACAAACAAACAATTAATGTAAATGATTTAGTAATCTCTTGGATGGAAAACATTACCCACAACCTCAGACAAGTACTAGTCTATCAAATTACTCACTCATTTCCCTAGGAATTGTTGTTTCCCCGGGACAACCATTACAACAATTCTAAGCACGACGTGACACAAGAATGTAAGGAGATAACAACCTAATTTGTCAAGTCATTAAAACGTACGTGTCGACGATAATGTTAATGTTTTGTCGTGATTTGTGAACCATCTAAAACCATCATACATAATTGAAGGTGATAGAGAATGGACAAAATTGTTAGCTGAACAGCGTGTTAACGCTTTCAATCGCCTGATCAATTTCACTTTGCTTTAACACTTTCAGTCGTGGCATTGAGAGAATTCAACTGGAATCGTGAAAGCCCCAAAAGCCAAAATTACGTGTTGTTCTCGAAGTTGGGAAGGAACAAAAAAAGTACCCATCCATATCCGAAATGGCAAAAAGGAAACAAAAAGAAAAGAAGAACCGACCTCAACAACAGGATTGAACCAGAGGAGAGACACAGACCGAGCCCTGTTGTGGCACAGTCAACAGATTTCTTGTCAAAATTGTCATAATATATGGAGAAAAATTGATGGTTAGTATACAAAAGTTTCCTTCTTGACGGTCCAAACCTAACTATACCTAAAAGAAGTGGGGACCGTCGCGTGGTGTTATAAGAAGACTACCGCGCCACCCATCACCACCACACCACACACCACACTACACCATTTATGGATGGTGTATAAGTTCTCTCTTGTTATTAATAATTCCACAGGCTCCTATATGCTCCTGGAATTCCTATACTAAATGGTTGTGTATGTTCGTTGATTTCTTGCAGTATTTTGTTCATTAAAGCAGCTTTCTCTTTTCCTATATAGCCGAGGCATCTAGCTTCTACTGCTTTGACACTGCCGATTGACTTTGGGTCGCCTCGGCAATTATTGTGACTTAATCAAAACACCCTCTTAATTTATTTTCGTATCTGTCCCTTTCTATAATACTTTATTGCAACCATATATTTCTCCTGTGCTACATAGACAACACACAGAGTGAAAGAGAATGGAGGGACAGTCTAAAGAAATGGCAGACAATAGCTTCCACGTAGAACATCAACCTGAAGGTTATGATAATGGTGGAATTCGCAAGAACCTAGATGATGATGGTCGAGCCAAAAGAACTGGTATGTTCTTTTTTCTCATACCTTATCTCTTTTCTGAGTGAGTATATTTTTGCTCTTGCATGTATATCGCGGTCTTCTTTTCAGTTTTGTCTTGTTTTAACGGATTCTTCTTTGATTCTCTTTTCTATGGTATTTGTAAAGGGACATGGGTGACTGCAAGTTCCCATATTATCACCGCCGTCATAGGCTCTGGAGTGCTCTCTCTGGCATGGGCCATAGCTCAGTTGGGCTGGTTGGCTGGACCTATTATTATGATTTCCTTCTCGTGTATCACTTTGTTCACTTCGACTCTTCTCGCCGACTGTTACAGATCTCCTGATCCAGTTACCGGAAAGAGAAACTATACGTATATGGATGCCGTTAGAGCCAACTTAGGTTTGTGTGTCGTGTTCGATTATGTCAATACCTCGTACTGTCTGTTATATAGCAATCCTCCGTTGTAAAAACTTAGTTTTTCACTTGATGATTCTTCTCTCTCTCTCGACAATTTGTATCAGGAGGCAGGAAAGTTCAACTATGTGGACTGGCTCAGTACACAAATCTGGTGGGAATCACTATTGGTTACACTATTACTGCTTCCATTAGTATGGTGTAAGTTCCAACACATTCATCAACTCTATCACCAAACTTATTTTTTGTTGAAAATATAATTATATTTTTTTCCGTATGATAAGATAATTAAGAACAGGTTGTTCTAGTTGTATTCATTTCACTACCACAAACCGACGATAATAAAGATTTGTCACAGGCGTTATTGGGTTTATGAGGATCTGATTGGTGACTTATTTATTCATCTATGTAGCTCTAACTAAAATACAAAACTATGTTCTGTTGTTAGGGCCGTGAAGAGATCAGATTGTTTCCACAAGCACGGGCATCACGTAAGGTGCCAGATATCGAACAATCCATACATGATAATCTTTGGTTGCTTCCAAATCGTGCTAAGTCAAATACCGAATTTCCATAAGCTCTGGTGGCTCTCGATACTTGCAGCAGTCATGTCTTTTGCTTACGCTTCCATTGGCGTTGGACTTTCCATTGCCAAAGTAGCGAGTATGAACTTGGACCAGAAAATCTTTGATCTGCTGTCTTAATTAATAAATCGTTTGAAACTGTATGTGTTACTCTTGATTTGTGAAGGTGGAGCACGTGCAAGGACAACCTTGACAGGAGTGACAGTTGGAGTAGAGGTGTCAGCAGAACAGAAAGTTTGGAGGACATTCCAAGCTATTGGTGACATAGCCTTCTCGTATGCTTTCTCCACTGTGCTCGTCGAGATCCAGGTACTCGGTTAATTGGCTAACACTTTACTGTTGTTTTATACTTTAGTTGTTCGTTTATGGGTTGTACTGAAAATGCTTTCTCAGATATTTCGTGTTCGTGTCTATCATAATTCTCCATTATCATTACACTTGTGTAAATTTAGATCCGAAAGGAAAATAGTATAAAACTGGAACATTCATGCAAGTGGGTTAGTTTCAAGTAATGGCGACCTGATGGTGCGATCCATAGATGGAACTCGAAATGCGTGCCAGAGTAAATGTTGGCATGGGCTTACTACTGCTACCGTCTGCGAGATCGATTGCACTGTGGGAAACCAACCATGCTAACAGTTAGGTGTAAATCTTGAAAAGTTCAGAGACAGGAGATGGAGAAATGTTTGTATGTTTTTTAAGACGTGCAGAAGGACAAATTTCATAAAAGTAGCAATAGACAAACACATCTGGACCGACTATGACTTTTGGTGGGTTCCATGCCAAATGGAATTTGAAAGTTGCTTGTACCAAATTGATTTACTTCTCTAGAGTCTACTTTTGTGGAGGGCCAAGTTCTCGTGGTAATACTACAGTAGAGTGTCCTCATATGGTCTGTCTGTAGAGAGATTCCCTATGGACCACTGCTTCCATGTTCTGGGCCATTTTATATGATGGCTCTTCTGGGAGTGATGTACTGTCTAAAGCCCACTTTGCACATATCTTACCGGTTTCCCTCGTCCTCTGTTCAGTTTAATGGACAATTATTTCGAGTATTATCAGATTCAACTTCACAATAGTAGAAATCATGTAACACAACTGTTCCGTCCCTGAATTGCAGGACACATTAAAGCAAAATCCCCCGGAGAACAAAGTAATGAAGAGGGCATCCTTTGCTGGGATTGCGGTGACCACCACCTTCTATCTTCTGTGTGGTTGCATTGGTTATGCAGCATTTGGAAGTGACGCTCCTGGCAACTTCCTTACTGGTTTTGGTTTCTACGAGCCTTTCTGGCTTGTTGACTTTGCTAATATATGCATTGCCGTCCACCTCATCGGTGCCTATCAGGTGATTTGAATGATTTAAAAAAAAAAAAAAGACCTAAGCTTGTGTGCATGCAATCTGATTCTAACACCATTTCCATTACAATATCAGGTTTTCGCTCAGCCAATCTTTAATTTCGTGGAGACAAAATGCCAGAAACGTTGGCCCGACAACAAGTTGATAACAAGTGAACATGCCATTACCATCCCATGTTATGGCGTCTATTATCTAAACCTATTCAGATTGGTGTGGAGAACTGCATTTGTGGTGCTAACATCAGTTTTAGCAATGTTACTTCCATTCTTTAACAACTTCCTAGGTCTCCTTGGAGCCGTTTCCTTCTGGCCCTTGACAGTGTATTTCCCCATAGAAATGTACATTGCAAGGGCTAATATTCCTAAGTTTTCTTCCACTTGGGTTTGGCTTAAAATACTGAGTTGGAGCTGTTTGGCAGTCTCACTCGTCGCAGGAGTTGGATCAGTTGAAGGCCTCATTCATTCTCTCAGGACATACAAACCCTTTGGAACCCCCGAGGAATAGTGCATTGCTCTGTAATAAACCTCTACCTGTATTCAAGTAGCTTCATTTGCTATAAGAAAATATATTATCTTTTTTATTTTCTAATTCCCCAATAATATGTTTCATAATTGAAAATAAATAAAATAACTTTTAAAATCTCCTTTGAGAAAATAAATCTTAGCACTTATGCTCATTGTGATTATATTGAGTGAAAATATATTCTATGAAAATAAAATATTTGGAAAATATTTTTTAAGAAATAAATTTCTAATTTTTTAATAATGCTTATGATATACTTTTTTTTTAAATTTAAGAAATTACATTACCAAAAAATGGTAAAGACTACGATGTACAATACATTACAGCCTACAAAGGAAGTAAAGGGGAAAAACAACCCTTACTTTCCATTTGCGCAAACAAAACAAACCACTTACAACTACATCGCATAGAATCTTACTTCCCATTCACAATGATGGTCTCCCTTATCAAATTAACTATGTATTTCACAAGCTCATATTTACTTCGTTCAGCTTGCTTGTAAAGCCGTTTGTTCCTCTCCCTCCATATGTGGTAAAGTACCATCTGAAACGAGGCCTTAATAATGAAGTCGTCTAGCCTCCCTGGTTTGGTTTTATGAATAACTTCTTCCAATGCATCACTCCAATCGTATACCGAATTCAGAGTGCTTATCAAGTGCAATATTAGACTCCACACTACTTTGGAATACTCACATTCAAAAAATAAGTAGTTCCTACTTTCGTTTACTAACTTACACAACACACAAGTAGGATCAAAAGTACCAAACCACCTATTCTTAGTTCTCAATCTATTTTTAATAGCTAGCCACAAGAAAGTATATTTAGGGCATAATACCTGTTTCCAAACTAGTTCAGTGCAAGGTACCTGCTCCCTCAACTCCATCTCAATGCCACGTGCTAAAGAAGTTGAGAAGACGCCATCTTGAGTAGCTGTCCAAATCATCTTATCTGGAGTGTTGCTTAGGATAGTTCCGCTCATAAAGATAATATTATGACCGAATCTGCTCCTGAGCAGGCGATCTCCCTCTCCTACAACCCACGCAAGTGAGGCTGCCTTGGGAATCCGGTTCCTGACCCCCATTAGTTCAGTTTGTATCCATAGAGGACTTCACACATGCCAATTATCAAACCAGAAAAAAGTGTCCTCACCATTTCCAATTCGATTCCAAATTGCAGGAAAAATCAATTCCCGCAATTGCAGGAGACTTTTAAAAATCCAGGAGTAATCATTCCTCACTTGGAGATTCCAAAAACTTTGCCCCTTAAGGCGGTAAACTTGCATCTATTTAACCCACATCACCTCTTTATCTACGAATAAACGTCAAATTCTCTTTATAAGCAAACATCTTTGCATTAAGCTGAATGAAAGTATACTCAATCCCCCATGCTTCTTAGAGAGGACAATCTCACTCAACTTTCACACCCTTACACTTTTCATGCTTACCAGTCCATAAGAACGCTTTGAAAATCTGCTACATTTCTTTAGTCATTTTCTTCGGAATTACGACATGAGCTGTCCAGTGCACACTCGTGCTATTCAATACAGAGACAATAAGGCTAACTCTGGCTGCAAAGGAGAGAAATCGATTCTACCACGCATTGATTCTGCGCTTTAGATTTTCCAGCAAAGGTAAGAAGTCATAATACCGAGGCTTACCTGAGGTGATGGGAACACCCAAATACCTGAATGGGATGCCTTGAAGAGATAACCCAACCAGACTACTAAGCTCTTCTCGATTGCTTACATCCGAGGATATATAAATGGCGCTCTTCTGGGTGTTCATTTGCAATCTTGACCAGTGAGAAAAAGTGTTCATCAAGTTCATCAACGTCACTAACACCTGCGACTCAGCCTTGCATAGAAGAATCACGTCATCCGCATACATAAGATGAGACAGCTTCAATTCTTTGCATTGGTAATGGTACTGAAAAAGCTCATTGCATTGCACCAATCTAGTTAATAACCTTGATAATCCCTCCATTTCCAACGCGAATAAGTAAGGGGAGAGAGGATTCCCTTGCCTTATCCCTCTTTGAGTCTTAAATGGCATCGTCAGAATACCATTAATAAGAACGCTCAAAGAGGTTGATTGTATGCATTGAGAGATCCAATGACAAAACCTCGGGGGCAATCCAATTCCCAGCATACATTCCTTCAAGTATTCCCAGTCAACAGTATCAAAAGCTTTATAAAGATCAATTCGTAAGGCACAACTATTAATCTTTTTCCCAGTATGATATTTGCCCATCAGCTCTTGAAGCAACAATATATTATCTCCTATATTCCTTGACGGGAGAAAGGCCCCCTAAGCATTGCTGACTACTTCCACCAATACCCCTTTCATACGCTCCGCTAAAAGAAAAGCAATGATTTTGTAAACTGTATTGCAACACCAAATCAGTCTGAAATCTGTAATCTTATCAGGATGTTCTTTCTTGGAAATTAAGGAGATGTAGGTATGATTTATCTCCTGCAGGAGCTTCTCAGAGGAGAAGAACTCTAGTACTACCTCTGTAACAAGCTGGCCCATGATGTCCCATGTCTGTTGGAAAAACCAGCCGAAAACCCATCAGGACAGGGAGCTTTGGAGCTATTCAGGCGGAACAAGGCATCCTTCACTTGCAAAGCTGTGAAAGGGGCGTTTAGCAGGTCCAATCTTTCTTGACTTGGAGTGAAGTTCAACACATTTCTAACCCCAAATCCATCCTGGCTCAAATCTGCATTGTGACCCATAAGTTGAACAAAGAAATCTCTAATATGATCCGACACCACTGTTTGACCTTTTCTTTTGATTCCCTCTGAATCCGTCAGTTCAAAAATGGTGTTAATGTTACGTCGTGCAAGTATAGCTGTGTGAAAGAACTTGGTGTTTTGGTCACCCTCCTTCAGCCAGTTTTGTCTTACTTTTTGTTTAAGAATGAAGTCATTCAGCATCAATGTCTCCTGGTACTTGTGCATGGCATCGGACTCAAGTAACTGCAATTTTTCATTTAGTGGCTCCCTATAACACTGTTGTTGTAAATTTGCCAAGTGTGTGTTCAGCTTCTAGACGTTGCAGGTTCGCTGCTTACTAAATATTTTGATCACTCATTTTGCAAGCTTCAGCTTCTGCATCAACTGAAACCCCTTATAGCCCTATATCTCTAGCCTCCAAATTTCTGCAATCATGTCCATAAAACCCTCAACTCAGAGTAAGCCATGAGGAACCGAAAGGAGGCACCAGGTCTAGTATTATCAAAATGATAATGGGCGTGTAGTATGAAAAAATCGGGTCACCGAACTCCGCTGAATCAAATGGGAAAGATAGGAGCCATAGCTGATTCACCAATGCTCTATCAAGTTTCTTCCGAATATACATGTTACCTTGTTGTTTGTTCTCCCATGTGAACCATCTGTCACACCCTCTAAAATTAGTTAAGTCAGAATTACCAAATAGGTGTTGTAACTCTCCTCCAGCACCTCTATGAAATCTCACCCTGCCCTCAACTTCAGAAGAGGTGAGACAACATTTAAAATTCCCAGCTACCACCCATGGTCCCCGTATCCCAGCATGGAACTCCAGCAACTCCTACCACAAATCAGCCCATTGGAATGCAAAGTTTGAAGCATAGATTAAAGTAACCGTAAAAAGGTCCTTTCTAAGTTCCTTACAGCGCAAGTTCATATACTGGTCTCCCATCTTGATCACTTGGACTTAAATTTTCTCAGAATTATACCAGCAAAGGATTCTACTATTATAGTGATGCATATGATTGGAGATAAGACTCCATTGGGTCCCCAAAAAAGATAAACCCTTCCTATCAGCCGAGGCTTTTATTTTTGTCTCCAATAATCCTACCAAAATAGGGTTTGAGTTAGCTACAAGTTGCTTTACCATCAGCTTTTTAAAGGGGTCATTGAGACCCCTCGTGTTCCACACTAATATTGACATCATTAGAATAAGAACTCAGGGGACATAACCCCTTTGTTCTTTTTCTTTTTCGCTTTCTTCTTAGTTGTTAGCCGTTTAGGTTGCTTGGCCGAGCTCGGAGAGATCTCCCCTTCTTCTATGATTAAACCGAATGTTTGCTCATGACTAACGCTAAGATTAGGAACTGCCCCCCCCCCATCTGCTTAGTATCGGTCAACGCTGCTAGTGAGTTAACAGGAATTGGGTCAGATGTTTTAACAGTTCCTAGAAGAGGAGTTGTAGGGCTTGCTATATCAACTTGCATATCCTGTGGAACAGTTCCAAGACTATTCAATTCTGCTACTTCAGTATGTTTGACTACGGCTGTATCCATATGCAAACTGTTATCTTGGCTGCCACCTGATCCACCTAGAGCTTCACAGATCAACCCAGGAGCTACCTTAGCAAGAACCTCATTCAGCCCATCCATGGGTCCCTGTTTCTAACTGGCAGTCCCCTGATTATTCAGCCTTATCAGCCCCTTTCCTTTAGAAGATTCCAGGACCCGAGGCTCATGCCCGCCGGACTGGAATCGATACCCTGTTGTGATTTATTGTTTCCCTACTGCACTAGGCTTCCACGGATATGTGACAGATATACTGCCACTGATTAATTCCCCAGCTTCATCCAGTCTCCTAATTCTCAGCGTATCAGGTAGAACAGCTTCCTTTGACACTTCTATACATATTTTAGCAAAACCATTCTGTCCATTTTAGCTGTCTGGGAGTCCATGTTAATCGGTTTACCAATGCCACTGGCCAAATGACTTAAGCCCTCCATCGTCCAATACTCCATCGGCAGCCCATGGAACTGCACCTATAATGGTATAACCTCCACTGATCCCCTGTCCAAACATATCCCTGGCTTCCATTGACACAAGAACAGAGATTGGTTACCAATGTTCCAAGGCCCAAGCTCAAGAATCCCACTAAGGCTCGACTGCGGTGAAAACTTAAACAGAATCAGACCATCCTCCATAAGCATGGCTTTCTCAAATCCCCTCCTACTCCAACAAGCCTTAGCCCACGCATTGACTGAAGTGAATCACAAGTTAGTAACGTAAACAAAATACACAAGAAGGGGGGTTGAGTTGTTGTATTCTTTTCGTTTCGTCCCCTTTTAAAAAAACTTCGTTCTTTTTTATCACAAATCAAATTATAATCAGTTTTAATAAACTTTGATTTGAATGTGATAAGATAAAGTAGAGTATGAGAAAATGTTGACACAGAGATTTTATCCTGGTTCACCCCAAACCGTGGGTTACGTCCAGTCCTCAGAGTTCGTTCTGAGATTTCACTATCTTTAAATCTAATACAAGTATTCTTTCTCCTGAGCCTCTTCAGGACTCTTTACAACACAGTGATAATTTGCATTTTTGTCATGTTAATTCTTTGTGTTTTATGTTCTTTTGTTAGAATTCTGTGATGTTCTGCTTGTGTTTTTATGGTAATTTATGTTTTTGCATGTTCTAGGTGACGAAACGCAAATGACGCAATTTAGAGTGGAATTAGCTAATTTGAAACTTCCAATTAATTAGCTACAACAAAAGAGTAAATTAAAAATCAAGAGGT
>JAOQMR010000006.1:5529954-5552740 GCA_027563865.1 Erythroxylum pelleterianum | reverse complement strand
TTTTTGTATGTACTGATTTCCAGACGTTCTTCCAGCTGCTTTTCAATTTTTATATTTCTCTTTTGTTTATCATCAAAACTTAATCAAAACGTAAAGTCAATTTTGACTTAACATTGACCACCAGAAATGTCAAACGTTTAGAACAGAAAAATCCCACTAAAGCATTAGACCAGGCCCTAGCACCCGCACGAAGCAACTCGAAGGGGAGACCACGCCATCTTGCAACACATTCGGATGAAAGGAAAGCTTACCTTAAGGTTGCTAAGCGCCAAAACGCTCACTACAGGCACCACCACCCGAAGCAGCCTTCAAGAGTGGTTCATCAGTTGCCCAGATTGCCAAGGAGGATCTCCAATCTCCGGTGACTGTTCACGGCGAGATTCTCCGATCACCAAGGTTTGTTCACGGCGGTTCACGGGCACTAGAAGAGGACGAGACGGGAAGGGGTGGAAAGGGATCCAAAGATGGATTTGGAACATCCATCGCCGGAGGCAGGAGTTGGGAGCCCAAAGGCTACCCTTGGAAAAGAAGCCTAACTCCCCGGGAAGAGGGCACAAGAGAAGAAGAGAGGTATTCGAGAGGGGCAACAAGGTAAAGTCAATTTAGACTTTCAAAAAAGTATGTTTTAATTCCACAAAGATTTATTGGAGATTCTACATTATACCTTGATCTTTTATCATTATCAATTTTATTAATGATGAAATGAAAATTGCAATTCTAATTGTTGAAATTGTTATATGGAGTATTCAACAAACCAAATTGTTCATAGATAAAAATTCTTTGCTTTTATAAATCAATTGAAAATTACATGGTATTTAGTAAATTAAATTGTTTGTAAGAAAATAAATTAAATTGTTTATGAATAGAAATCTTTTTGTTTTAAATAATTTAAATTTTGTAAAATGATTATACAAAAATCTAGGAATGAATAATTACAATTTTATGTTAATGTGATAGATAAATAATAGAATTTCAATCAATTTTGAATTTTAATGAATTTTAATGATTCAATCAATGTTAATTATTCAAAGTTATTACGCAAGGTGCCACTTTTTCTACAAATGTATGGAATCATAACACCAACTATTTATTTAGACGATTAATAGAATATTATGAGGACAAATATAAGAGCATGTACATGATTTTCATTTATTTAGAGAAGATTTATGACAAGGTAATTAGAGATGTCATATGGAGGTATTTAAAAGTTAAGAGAGCTTATGTTGCCTATATACAAGTTATTAGGGATATCCATGAAGATGCTAAGACTAGGTTAAGGATAACAAAAGGAGATACTAAAGCATTTTTTATCAATATCGAGCTATACCAAAGATCCTTATTGAGCCCCTTCCTATTTGTAGAAGTTATGGATGAGCTTACTAAGAATATCCTAGGGGATGTGCCTTGGTGTATGTTGTGTACTGATAACATACTTTTAGTGGATGAAAGAAAAGATGGTGTTAATGACTTAGAACTTTGGAAGGATAAATTAAAGTAAAAGAGCTTTAAAGTGAAACAAGACTAACGTTGAGTACTCATAGTGTAACTTTTTGGATCTCTGGGTTGCATTCAATGTGGAAGTCAAGATTAGTACTGAAATTATACCATAGAAAGATTGTTTTAAGTAACTTAGATTCATCGTCCAAAGTAGTAGCGACATCAAATTACGTTTGCTTAAATGGAGGAGAGTCTCAGGAATTTTATGTGACAAAAAATATCATTTAACCTAAAAGGTGAATTCTAACGTTTAATAATTAGGTTGACCATGCTATATGAGATAGAGTGTTAAACTATCAAACATGCATATGATCATAAATTAATAGTGATAGTGATAAAGATGTTTTGTTGGATATGCAACCTTATAAAAAGAGATAAGATTAGGAATGAACTATTAAGAGACAAGTTGTGAGTTACTAACATTGGTAGTAAAAAAAGAGTGACAAGGCTTAGATGGTTTAGACATATTAAAATGAGACAACCTAATGCTCTAGTGAGTAGATGCAAGAAGATTGTACTTAATAATTGTAAGAAACAAAGATGAAAACCTAAGAGGAATTGAGGGAAAGTGATTAGAAATGATACGACTCTACTAAAGCTTATTGAGGACTTGGCTCTCCACAAAAAACTTTGATGAATTAAAGTACAAATAAAGACCCTACATAGAAAATTCTTTCTCTTTTTATAAGCCTTTTAGACTTTTCCCTTAAATTCTTGCTTTTTAATTAACCTAAATACTTTTGTTTGTAACACATGTTCTTTTAATTATTTTATTTACTTCGTGTTTATTATTTTATTTGTTTTATTCACTTATTTCTTTTCTTTTTCTTATTTATTTATTTACTTGTTTTTATCTTTATTTTAATTTATTTTTTATCTATACAATTATTTATTTATGTATTTGTCCATTATTTTCTTTCAACTGTTTTCAAAAACCTTTTTTCCTAAAATTTAAACTTCAACTGACTTCAATCCACATTAAAATTATTATGTTTGTATTTACCTTGTGGGCCAAAAGAGCAATTTAGCCCTTAACATTTATACTAAAATCTAAGTTGGACCTAGGCATTTCGGAGTGCTCAAAATGAACTCTAATATTTGCAAAACATTCAAAATGAACCTTAAGGTTTAGAAAACGTTCAAAAACAACCTCTGACTGGACTAAACAATTGACGGAGTTAGGTTTCTGTTAGTTAAATACTAATGTGACATTTTTTTGCTAATATGAATTTTTTAATTTTATTAAAGTGGGACCTACCAAATATGATATCTAAAGTTTTGTGAATGAAACACTGATAGTAATAATGTAATCCTTTCTCATCTAAGATTGTGTTATGAGATCCTAGGATCCTGACTATGTAGAATAATGCATTATTGCTAGAAACTCGAAGTGCCACTGCTTGCATTCCATGTGCTTTAGGTCGTCTTCCTACTATATTATGTTCAAACTTAACATATTACTAAATCTCAAAAAGAAAAAAAAAAGAATTGCCGAAGTTGAATCGTAATGAACAAACTAATTCTGAATATTTTTTTATAGCCTCAAAAGCAATCCTAGTTGCACATAAGTAATCAGAATCTATAGTGATTTATGCTGATTTATAGGTTCCAATTTCATTACCACATTCATTAGTATCAGAAGCTTTGTTGTTCCGAGTAATTACAATTTCAGAAACTCGATCTTCATCCCCAATGAATGAGATGTAAGGCTTGTGTTTGGCACATACCCCTTCTCCTTGACATCCATGAAAGTTTCCTACTTTACCATACCGAGTTAAAACACAAACATCCAGAGGAAGAAAGTGAGAGATACAGAGTGATTGAAATGTTACAGAACTTGTAAACAACTGGGAGGATATAGATTTTGACTCTTTCTATCATTACAAGAAATTAATACAATCCGCGATGTTTTATTTATAAAATGTCATGGATTGTATTAACTTTTTGTGATGTTTTTAAAACATAAAAAATTATATTTTTTGTGACGTTTTATAAAAACGTCGTGAATATGTATTTTTTGTGACGTTTTATTAAACAAAACGTCGTGGAAGCCTTCAGCAACAAATCGAATGTATTGCTGAATATAAAAGGGTTTTTTCATTTGTATACCTCGGGACGAAGAAAAAGAAATAGAGAAAGGTGAATATAAAAGGGTTTTTTCATTTGTATAGCTTGATGACGAAGAAAAAGAAGTTAGAGCTTGTTTGGAACCAGATGAATTGAATTTAATGTCACCTGTTTGGAACAGAAAAGTATGCATAAATTGAATTCATAAGAGGAATTGAAACCCATTCTCTTTGTTAATTCAATTCAGCCAATAATTCCTGTGATTTCAATTCCTCAGCGCTGCTACTCTTCTTTGACTTACGAGAGTGCAAGTAACAGTCATATAAATCTATCATATTCTTTTCAGTTACTTCCTTCAACTTTTAAGCAAGCATCCAAAAGCTAAAGCCTTTTTTCTTTTATCGAAGTCCTTTTATTTCCAAAATGGTCCACATATGTTCACTTATTTAAATAACTACAAAAAGTGATTTTTATTTTTTAATCTGTTTTTTATAATTTATTATCAACAAAATACATTATTTAATTATTTAATATATTAATCATTAATACACAATATGAATAATCTAATTTGATATTATATATTTAATTAGCTGCAATTAATTATTAATTAAAACTATGAATAATTTAATTTAATTTAATAACTTATTTAATTTTATAATTAAATTAATAAATATCAATAAATATAATTAAATTTAAAATATCTCTAAAATATATAAATTCCAAATAAAATATGAATTAATAATTAAATATTTTTAAAATAAATAAAATTTTAAGTTTAAATTATTTATTTTAATAAAATAAAATAATTTTGTAATTTATTATTAAATATTATATAAGAGATTAAAATAAATTTAATTGATTAAAAATCATTTTTTTAGTTTTATATAATATATAATTATCATCAGAAAAATAACTAAAGTAACATTAAAAATCAAATAGTTTTTTTATTTAAAAAATAAAACTAAAATCACATTAAAAAAAAGTGAAACCATATGCAGATATGGCATGGAAGCATATGTTTACTTCAAAACTTTTTGATTTCTTTAATAAGATTATTTTTGAGTTAAGGGTAAATGTGTCATATGAAATAATTAAATTTATTTTGATTGTGTTCCAAACAGTGCAATTGAATTCAATTATAATATTATTGGGTGTGTTCCAAACAGTGTAAATTGAATTCAATTCAATTTTATTAATGTAATTGAATTTAATTCGTTAATGAATTCAAGGCTTCCAAATAAAGAAAGGTGTTTGCTAAATTTTTGGGGCAACATGCTCCAACTCTCTCTTCACTTGGTTTTCGATTTCTCTTCCCAATGGTGGCTGGTTGCACGTTCAAATATGATGATATAGTGGTGAAATCGCATAAGTTTAACAGGTTATAGATAATACTTCCAATCTGATTTTCCCTCTTCATCTCGCAACAGGAAAGCAACATCTTGTTCTTGTGTAGTCTACTTCACACCCACGGACCTTCTCTTCCTCTCAACAGAAGTCATTCGGTTCTTTCTTCTCCAGATCTTTGGGTATGGTGAAATTACTGCTATTTCAAAGATTTTCACTTTATTTTCCAAACACTCCCACACACGTTTCACTTGTCACTTTATTTGTTATTAAAGGATCTGAACCCGAAAGCGAATCAAAGAATAAAGCTGAGGTTGTTGGGCAGGTTCTCGAAATGTTGTTCTATCTAAGCCTAATAGAGCATAAGCTACACTTGCCTCCCTATCTTCTTAGCCTTCCTCTCGAAAAAGCGATCAAGAAAGAGCTTGACAATATTTTTCTCGACAAGGTTTGTTATGGGTTTAACTCATCTCTCTTATTTTACGAGTTTTTATCTTCTCATAAATATAAAGGTGTATTGTGTTTTGTTACTCAGGTAATAGCAAATTTGGGACTGTGTATTTCGGTCTATGACATCCGTAGCATTGATGGAGTTTTTATTTTCCCAGGAGATGGAGCTTCCACTTACACTGTATGTTAGATTTATGGTATTTGTATACAGAAAACGTCACACCTATGTAATGTTCAATAATATGCATCATTTGTTGTTTAAAACTCACCGTAATTTTGCTTAATTTCTTGGATATAGTTCTAATTTCTTATTAACTAAACCGATTAAAATCTTCGTTTGCGGTGTATCTCTATTTAACTATTCTGGGTTAGCGATTGTATTGATGGTTCCGTTTAAAAAATTGGTTCTTTATGCAAAAGTAGTGTCTGTGCACTCTACATGCTTATCATACAAAGAGTTGAACACCTTCTTTCTTTCTTTCTGTATACTATGTCCTGAAATAGGTTGGCAATCGAAAGCTAATGACTGAAAGTGGAATTGTCATTCCAACAACTGTTGAAGATTTTGTAATTAAACTTGAAAAAAGTGCAGAAACAGGCATTCTTGTTTCATTTAATGACAACCTAGTTGGCGTTTTAGGAGTTGCAGACCTAGAGAGAAGTTGTTGTAGTCATAGAAGGCCTTTGCAAAATGGGTGTCAAACCAGTTAGAGTGACCAGCAATAATTGGAGGACTGCTCAAGCTGTTGCTAAGGAGGTTTGTAGTTTCTCTTAATAAATCTGTTTTCTAAAATAAAAATTGACACCTAAAGTTTAGTTTCGATACATTATATTGTCCAAGGTGTGCTATTTCTGGTAGGTTAAAGTTTAGACCCTAGGGTAAGCAACTTGACTAGTGTTAAGCTGCACTGGATTTTAGAGTAGTTGCTAGCCTGGTTAGTACCTCACCTAATCTTAATACTGATTTACCTATTTGTACTTATCCATCGTTATCAGGTACGTTCAATGATCTTGATCATCACCAAGTTGCATCTCTTGCAAGCTGTTTTATTCCTGTTGACAAATCAAATGAACAAATACATTTGAGAACAGAGCTTGCAAAGCCGTTACAACAACTCCAAGAAACTGCAAGGAAAATAGCAGAGGTCTGTTTATTTTTATCTTCATTTCGATGTTGATCTTGCAATTAACTTCATGAATAATTGGGGTGTGTTTTCTTGATTACAGATACAACATAAATGCAAATTAGAATAAAAGTTGATGAATATGTGGAATCAACTGTGAGGCTACACTTGATGGATGTGATTTACTGCTGGTCAAAGGTGCTGATACTTTGAAGGGTCAGGGGACTGTGGTATGGGGATGTTGCAATTGGAGTTTATTGATTCCTTTTATTTTATTTGTCTAGTTTTGAAGAAGTGTTTTTTCTCTCAGGGAGCTAGTTTTGCAGAAGTTATCCAAATGACTGATATCTTTGAGGGTAGTATCATTAGAAGTGCTAGAATGCTAGATGAATTTTAAATCAGGTGAGTTCTAGCTTTCCTCTGTTATATTTCTCAAGGTGTAAGGGTTTATAAAGTCTATTGCTTTTGTTCAGATTCTCGAGTCAATGTCCATGCATCTTTATATCTAATTATATGTAGTTACTAGTTATACCAACCACTTAATCTCTTGTAAACTCTTTATTTTCAAAAGATGCAACCACATAATTCTTTAGATTTATGTTGAACTAGTCAAAGATCAGCTGTTAGCCATGGACCGAAACCATTACTGGTTTATCACAGGAAGAAGAAGCAGAATGTTGAGGTGGAGCAGAATGTTGAGGTGGAGAAGAATGATGAGCTGGCAAGTGTTGCATGCATGCTTAACCGTTAGGGAGAATAAAGGAATGATTATATTGTACGAGTACTCGGGGGGAAGAATATAAGTTAGTTAGCAATGATGAGAAAACAATCGATTATTCTTGATATCAGCTTATTGTACGGCCTTTGGCTGGGAGAGCTATAGCTCTATAGAGACTATCAATATACATTGTCTGTTGTTTCTGGAATTTCCCTATCCTTACTCTATCAAATTGGTGCGGTGAGCGTGGAACCTCATGACCAACACTAGAATGGAGAATAGACTGGAGGTGGTAGAGAGGAGTTTGGGAGCGATGGAGCAGAGATTAACAGGGCTTGATGGAGAACTAAGTGAGATTAAATCGATGCTCGTTGCTGCGTTGAAAGGAAAAGCAACGGAAGAAGCAATGGGTGGGCAGTCATTGATGATCGAAGGGGGTTCGGCCCATACCCCTGTTCCTGGGACATCGGCGGCACGGGTAGTGACTCTGGATGATGTGCAGGTAGCAGTCAAACGTATTGAGCTGCTGAACTTCACCGGGATAGATCCCATGAGCTGGGTCCAGCGAGCGGAGCAATATTTCCAGGTGTAAGAAACCCCGGAAGAAAAGAAGGTTACGTTGGCTTTAGTGTGCATGGAGGGTCATGCTCTTCACTGGATCAGTTGGCTTCAAGATCAGAAGCCCCTAATGACTTGGGAGGACGTGAAGAAAGAAGTACTCACTAGGTTCGGAGGTGTATTGGCGACTAACCCCTTTGAAGCTTTAGCGGTTGTTCGTCAAAATGGGGTAATGGATGACTTTATCCAGGATTTCGTGGTCAAGGCAGTACAGGTTAGGGGTGTTCAGAAGAGTTTTCATCGGGCAGTTTCTGAATGGACTTAAGGAGGAGATTAGGGCACGGATTCGTTCACATGAGGCTATCGATCTCTACCGGACAATGAATCTGGCCAGAGAAATCGAACATGAATAGGAAGTTTTGAGCAGGAAGAAGAGTGTGCAGTCATATTCGAATAGAGAGGGCTTTGGATTAGGGATGAAAGCAAGGTCAGTAATTGGGGATAAAGGGCCTCAGACTAATTTTCAAGTTATGGATGGAAGGAAGAGTGGATTTGGAGCTGGGAGGACTCACCAAAATGTTGGATCGACCCAGTCTTGGGGTCAATGGAAGGGGACCACCGGGCCAACTCAGTCTGGAGGGAGTAGCATTGGGTCAAGTGGCCATACGGGTTCAACCCCATCCAGAGGAGTCCGAAGATACACCCAAAAAGAGTTTCAAGAAATTAGGGCAAAGGGGCTGTGCTATCGTTGCCTTCAACCCTATCACCCTCTTCATCAATGTCAGGGAGCCTCACTACACACGGTGATACTGGCCGACGACGACTCGTCGGAGAACAATGGCGAGGGGACGCCGCCGGAGATGGAGCCGCAAGAAACTCCGAGCGACCAGCAGTTTACAAATCTCGAACTCTCTTATTTTGCTCTCGGTGGGTGCGGAAGTCACCAAACCATAAAGCTACGAGGACTGGTTAGTGGTGTGGCTGTTATTATTATGGTCGACAGTGGGGCAAGCCACTGCTTCATTACAAAAGGGGCGGCAACGAAGATGGGACTCCATGTTGAATCGACAATGAGGACTGGTGTGCGACTGGGAGATGGGCGACGGGAGGAGACCCAGGGTGTTTGCCGAAATGTCTTGGTAGAAGTTGGAGGTGTTGAGTTTAGGGTCGATTGTTTTGTGTTTCCGTTAGGTGGTGTCGACCTCATTTTGGGAATATCGTGGTTGCAACAGTTGGGAGATGTTAAGACAAATTTGGGACGGATGTCTATGGAGTTTCAGTTTGGTGGGAGGACAGTTAAAGTTGACGAAGACCCTTCTCTAGTTACTATCCCAGCAACAGTTCGTTCCTTACAAAAGTCCAGTCCGACTAGTTGCGGCTTGGTACTTTGGCAAGCTTCCTTGGTTGAGTTGACTTCGGCTGAGGGGGAACGTTCAGAGGAACAGGAGTCAGCCCTACAACAGTTACTTCAGAAGTTTGCAAGTTTGTTTAACGAGCCTTCGGGGCTACCGCCACATCGCGCCATTGACCATAGTATACCACTACAGCAAGGGGTTACTGCTGTGAGTGTAAAGCCGTATCGCTATGGTCACATCCAGAAGGATGAGATAGAACGGCAAGTGTCTGAGATGCTAGCGACTGGGATAATTCAGCCTAGTTTTGGGCCATTTTCCAGCCCCGTTTTACTAGTGAGAAAGAAAGACAGAGGGTGGCGTTTCTGTGTTGACTATAGGGAGTTGAACAAGGTAACTGTGGCGGATAAGTATCCGATTCCGGTAATACAGGAGCTACTGGATGAATTACATGGCGCTAAGTTCTATTCCAAGGTCGACCTACGATCTGGATACCACCAGATCCGAGTACGAGCTGAAGATATTCCTAAAATGGCCTTTAGGACACATTCCGGCCATTATGAGTTCAAAGTAATGCCTTTTGGACTTAAAAATGCCCCAGCTACGTTTCAAGAAACAATGAACGAGCTTTTCTAACCTTATTTACGACGGTATGTATTAGTGTTCTTTGATGACATCCTTATTTATAGCAAGGATTGGGAAGAACATATGGGTCATTTGTTGGTTGTTTTGGGGATATTGGAGGATCAGCACTTTGCTGTAAATGAGAAGAAAAGTCAATTTGGGCAGACCAAGATCGAGTATTTGGGACATATAATATCAGTGGGTGGTGTATCTATGGATTCGGCGAAAGTGGCAAGTATACTGACATGGCCACAACCCCGATCGGTCAAAGGGGTGAGAGCCTTCCTTGGGTTAACAGGATATTACCGAAGGTTTATACAAGATTATGGGCAGATAGCGCGTCCACTGACGGAGCTACTAAAAAAGGAGTCTTCTCAGAAATTTTCATGGACAGCTGAGGCACAAACAGCCTTCACCGCACTTCAGCAGGCTTTGACTACTGCACCCACACTAGCTATGCCGGATTTTCACCAACCTTTTGTTGTAGAATGTGATGCATCCGGGGGAGGGGTAGGAGCAGTTTTAATGCAAGAAGGACGACCGATTGCCTTTTACAGCAAGAGTTTGGCGCCACAGAATTTAGCTAAGCCGGCTTACGAGAAGGAGTTAATGGCTCTTGTGATGGCCATCCGACATTGGCAACCATATCTAGTAGGGGAAAATTTACAGTGAGGACTGACCATTGTAGCTTGAAGCATTTACTTCAGCAGCAAATCACGACTCCGGCTCAACAAAACTGGGTGGCAAAGCTGATTGGGTACGAGTTTGACATAGAATACAAGCCGGAAATATTGAACAAGGTTGCGGACTCGTTGTCAAGACGACAGGAAGATGTAGAGTTGTTCGCGATTTCTTTTCCCTATTGGACTCAATGGGCAGATCTAGACAAAGAAATGGCAGCAGATGATACTTATCAAAAACTCAAAATGCAGATCACTGACTGCCCTGCTGAATTCAAGAAATACAAGATTGTGAATGGTAGGATATTTTTTAATGGGAAGCTATTCTTACCTGCCACTTCTTCATGGATTCCTAAGCTAATCCATGAGTTTCACTGCACCCCTCAAGGAGGGAATTCCGGAGCCTATAGGACGTACCGAAGAGTGGCAGCCAATGTTCATTGGGTGGGAATGATGAAACAGATTCAGAAGTTTGTGGCTGAATGTCAAACATGCCAACGGAACAAATATAACACTCAAGCTCCTACTGGGTTACTACAGCCGTTACCCATACCGAATCAAATATGGGAAGATTTATCCATGGATTTCATCACTGGTATGCCTCGTTCTCATGGAATTGATTGTGTGTTAGTAGTAGTGGACCGTTTGAGCAAGTATGGTCACTTCATTGGTCTTCGACATCCTTTTACTGCACGGTCAGTGGCTGAAGTATTTTCTAAGGAGATTGTGAGGCTTCATGGAGTACCACACTCCATTGTTAGTGACAGGGACCCTTTATTCATGAGTAATTTATGGTTAGAATTTTCCAAAGGATGGGGCACCCAGCTGAAAATGAGCACTGCCTACCATCCAGAAACGGATGGCCAAACAGAAGTTTTAAATAGGTGTTTAGAAACATATTTACGATGTTTCTCATCTGAACAACCTAAAGCTTGGAGTCGTTGGTTACATTGGGCCGAGTACTGCAACAACACCAACTTTCAAGACGTGACTCAAACAACTCCTTTTGAACTAGTGTACGGTCGGAAACCACCCACTCTTATTCAGTATTTGCCTGGAGAATTTAAAATTGCAGCAGTGGCAGTAGAACACCAGGACCGAAATGAGATATTGAGGCAGCTACGCTATAATCTGCTAAAAGCACAGCAAAGGATGACTAAGCAGGTTAATAAACACCGACGACATGTTGAGTTCCAAGTGGACGATTGGGTCTACTTAAAGATTCGACCACATAGACAGACCTCACTTGTGCAGCGAGTGTATCACAAACTCACTCCTCGTTATTACGGACCATTCAGGGTGCTGCAGAAAATCAGCCCGGTGGTGTACAAATTAGCCTTACCACAGAGCTCACGAGTCCATCCTATTTTTCACATTTCTCAACTGAAAAAGGCAGCAAGTGACCACCAAGTTTCAGGTGAGTTTCCTTCCAATTTAGTTGCTGAACAGCCAAGTTTTCTTCCAGAGCAAATTCTTCAAATCAGGTCCTTCAACCCTCCTACCATCCCTTGTCACCAGCTATTGGTCAAATGGGCTGCCAAAGGACCCGATGAAGCTACCTGCATAAGCTGCTCTGATTTTAGGGGACAATTTTCTGAATCAGACCTTGTGGACAAGGTCTGTTTCCAGAGAGGGAGTATTGTTAGCCATGGACCGAAACCATTACTGGTTTATCACAGGAAGAAGAAGCAGAATGTTGAGGTGGAGTAGAATGTTGAGGTGGAGAAAGAATGATGAGCTGGCAAGTGTTGCATGCATGCTTAACCGTTAGGGAGAATAAGGGAATGATTATATTGTACGGGTACTCGGGGGGAAGAATATAAGTTAGTTAGCAATGATGAGAAAACAATCGATTATTCTTGATATCAGCTTATTGTACGGCCTTTGGCTGGGAGAGCTATAGCTCTATAGAGACTATCAATATACATTGTCTGTTGTTTCTGGAATTTCCCTATCCTTACTCTATCATCAACGTTCTTTTATTATAGTTCTCTGTGTTTGATTTTAACGTGCAAGTCAAAATGTTTTTGGAGTTGGAGGAGTGCTTTGAGACCATTTCTCCACGTATCATATCCTGTAATATGCTTACAGTTGCAAGGTGCTGCTCAAGCTGTCGGAGAAGTAAAGCTGGAGGACAAGTTTGCAACAGCCTACGAAAGCCTCCGACATTATGTTTGCCAACTCTTTTTATCTGTAAGTTGCGATTTTGTTTGTCATGCTTCTTAGCAAAAAGAAAGGATAACAAGCTTGTTTTAGTTGTAATTTTTCTTTGTAAACATATCATTGCAAAATGGATTTATATAGAGAATGAGGACAAGCTCTCAGTGCACTGTGACTTTGGCTTATTAATTGCTTAATTATGGTCCTTTCTCCTATTATACCATTTATTATGAAGTGATCTCCAGCCCTTCAATGGGCACCAAAGTTATAACATTAGACTTCGTTTTCTTTTAAATGATCGATAGTCGTTATTTCCAGCTGATAAAAAGAGGAGTTACAATCTTTGTTAACTATTTTTTGTTTAATAAACAATCTTTGTTCTTTTACAGTATGCAAGACAAGGGTTTGCAGTGGGTTTGACTACAATAATTGGTACAATTTCTAACATCAATTTGGACTCCCTATTGAAGCTGATAGTTGATTTGTTAGATGTCTCTTCATCAATGAAGGGTCAGGTGGGTGAGGATTTTATTAATGTATTTAGTTTAACTATGATGCCTCGTAAGGTGCTCTTTATTTAGAATTAATGCGGATTTTATGACCACTATTGTTGGGAATCTTGATACTTTGCTTTCAACTTTGGTTAGTCATGTACTTGAAGCTCCACAGCTGTTGTTGGTGAAAACATAGTGTCAACTTGTAGCAATCAAAAGAAGCACAAGAAAAGTTGAAAGTCTAATTTATTTAAGGAAAAAGTTTCAAACAATATCCAGTCCTTTGGTGAAGTTGTCATAGAGGGATCTCTTCTTCAATCATCTCACGACCGCAAGCACTTGGCATTTGATATACCGCTACTTCTTCTCCCAAAATTGCTCACAACATTTTTTTTTCTTATCTTATGTCTTACAAACTTGGACAGTGTCTGATGAATATTCTTTCAACAAAGGACTCTTTGTAGTTAGATGATAGATGAACCATCAGATTAATTAATTTATTATGATATATTTGCGAATTACTTAGTGTATTTTGATATTAATTAGTGTATTGCGATATGTTTGCGAATTGCAATTAAATAATACATTGTCTGTAGATATGAAATTCTTATGATACATGAATAATTATTAAAATTAATGATATACTAAAAAAATGAAGAATTATTAAATAAATAAAATTTATAAATAATATTGAATAGTTATTAAACAAATAAGATTTAAAAATTGTATTTTAAAAAGTAATTATTAAAATTAAAAATTATTAAATTAATATGATTTTCGAAAAATGAAAAATAATACAAATAATAGTAAAAACGTCGCGAAAGACATTCCATGACGTTTCTAAAAATGTCGAGGAATGTCTTCTGCGACGTTTTTAAATAAAGGTCGCGGATTCCTTCATATTCTGTGACATTTTAAAAACGTCGCAGAATATTCGAGTTTTGCGACTTTTAAAAACGTTGCTGATTGTCTAAACTTTCAGTGACGTTTTTATAAACATCGCGAAATGTCAATATTTTCTGTGACGTTTTAGATAAAACGTCGCAGAAAGCTTTTACCTATTCAACATTTCGTGACGTTTTTTTGACGTTTTTTAAAACATCGCAGAATACATTCTACGACGTTTTTGAACATTCTATGACGTTTTGAAAACATCGCAAAATGTCTTATTTTCTTGTAGTGTATGTTATAATCAAGGATCATATCTATGACATCTTGAACTATTAACGAATCTCCTCTGCCATTATGGTCTACTACAGTCACTACTTCCATTAAAAGAACTTCCAATGCTCAATCCTCCTCCTCTATTCTCTGGTAATCTCACTTCATCCCAGCTAATAATATCACTTCCAGATGATCCCAAACTACAAGAACTAATAAACAATGCTAGAACCAAAGCACACCTTCCTCTGAACATTCATTTCTTGTTCATGATTTAGATGACCCAATAACTATCTGTAAAGTTAGAGAAAGCGGTGTTCTCCAGGATATACAAAGCTGATGAGATTGAGTTGGTCGATTTATATAGAAATCGTAATAGAATTTGTTAGTGTTGGAAAAGGAAAAGTATTATAAACATTGTAGTTGAGTTTGGTAAAGGAAAAGTACTATAAACCTTAGTGTTGGAATCTTACATGCATCACTGTGAGTCCCACTTTAATAAATTTTTTTAAAAAAATGCTACTCCTCAATTATTTCGTCTAGGAACTGTTTTAAATATTTTGTAAACGTTTAAATTAATTTTGATTGTTTTGCAAACATTAGAGTTTATTTTTAGCACTCCAAACATTAAAGTCCAACTAAAATTTCAGTATAACGGTTGGAAGCTAAATTGTTGTTTTGGCCTTACCGTGTGCTCTAACCTGTATTTACTTTATTAAATGATTTCATTTACACGTTTCATAAATTTCATAAAAATTCTTATTGATAGTTATTATGATATGATAGTTGCTAATTTAACATGAATACAAGTACTTCAACGCAACATAAATTGAAGCCATCCAAGAAAGTAGATTAGAAACTATCTAACTAAATTACACTGCAAGGATTAGTGGCTCTTCAAGGCTAGAATCCATGAGACAAGGAACTACAATGGAATAATACTTTGCCCGTTAAATATGCTCTAAATTTCAGTATTCCTCCACATTTAAAGAGGCCGGGTGTGTACAAATATACTTGATGAAATTTCAGTTGGACTCCTTTTCACTCATTACAAACGCTTGAATAAGACTCTGAGCGGCATGAGTCTGCTCAGGTGTTCCGGATATTACTATCACAGTTTCTGTTGCTCCCGACTTTGGCTCGGTAATTGTTATTTTTGCTTCCGAGAACTGAAATATCATTCAGGAATTGTTAAGATCGCCAAAATAGGTCTATAAATAACCATATCCTTACATGGCTTAGGTGCAGCGCAAATACATCGGTACCGCATATAAACGGGGAAGGTTTAAACATAAAAGGCACCAAATACGAATTTAGCATCCCTGATTAACAGTTTTACGTCGTTGAACCATGTTTTCGTGTGCTTATTTTTCACGTAAAAAACATGAAACGAAGATATGAAAGCAGGTTGCTGCCCTGCCTCATTCTTTTGCCTAGAATCTATTAGCAAACAGACTATCAAAATAATGAGAATCAGAACATTACCTGCCGAATTTGTTTCAAACATGCACCATCTTCTCCATAAATTACAGGAACAAGAGTGCGAGGAACAACAACTTCAACAGTAGTACTTGTAATAATAGCTTGATGGTTTACCCTACATACAGAATTATAATCATAACAAAGGGATACAAGGTGACACTATAGATGAATAGTTTAAAATGATGGATGATAGTAAAATGACAACGTTGGAAAAGAAATGATATATCACATACCCCCCAAATCCTGAAATTCTTCTTTGAGTGGGCCCACCAAATTCTGGCAAGGGCATTGGGGAACCACTTTCAATAAGACCCTGCAAGTCAGTACATGAAGATGAAGAAAGAAAGTGGCATTTGATTCAATTAAAAACTAATCTCTTCTTAAACAGTTCACCTGATATATGCCATTCTTGAACTAAGCTCATACCTGAGGACCCCAAGGCTTTCTTTCAGATATAGGTGGAGGCATGCCAGGTCTGTGAATACTATGCATGAAAGGAGGATGATCATTAAGGGAGTAGAATCCAGCACGTGGTGGTGGAACACCCATGCCATCAAAATTGTGAAATGAATGAAATGGAGGTGACAACTCCCTCCTCCCTAAATATGGAGGGAACGGAGGCCCCTGACCTACAAAGGCAGGATTTAGAGGATGATCAATAGAAGGAAATAGATCACGGAAAAAGTGATGCCTCAGCCTGGTGGTTATCTGTAGAAGTGCCTCTTGAACTACTTCATACTCCCCATTTATCTGTCCAACAAACAAGAAATTATACAATCCAGAAGGTAACTGCATCTTATATGCTTTCTAAATCAAAATTCTGACGAATTGTCATTCTTACTAAAAGCATCCTATTGAAAAGTAATACATAGTCTAAGCACATAACTCAAACTGGTAGATTAAAATCCCAAAGTTGTCAAATTAAAGAATTGAGAACCAAGAGCTTTACCTGAACCACTTCTTCACCTTCTAAAGCACACTTTGGAATCTGATCCTTCCCTAATATTCGAATATAAGCCCCAGTTGAATTCCTCATCTCAGCAATTATAGAACCACCCTTTCCAAGGAGACAGCCTATTTGATTAGATGAAACAAGAAGTCTAGCTGTCACAGACTTCTCATTGCTATCAGGCATAGATCTAAGTATCCTCAAGTGAACACGAAGAACTGCATCTTGTGAAGCTGATATCCTATCATCAGGGTGCTGTAGGAATTAATTGTTTCATAAGCCCCACTCACATTTGTAATAGAAGACTAAAATAATTGTTTATTGCTAGCAAGATAAGGGAGGCAAACCATACCGCAGGACCAGAAATAACAATAACACGGTCCTCAGAGTCGGGAACCCCTTCCATAACTTTAATCTCACAGCCCGTTTCTTGTTGAAAGGACTTTATTACTGCTCCTCCTTTCCCAATAATACCTCCTACCTTCTCAGCCAGACAAAGTACGCGAAAGGTTAGTATCTCAGGAGCAGGGATTCTGCCTGGTATACCACTTTCATGAAAATCTCGAGGACCAGTGGCATAAGAAGTCCCTCGAGCTGTGTAAGAATGGGGAGGTGGTGGGTATACTTCTGGGTGGGGAACAGGATGACCAAAAGAATGAGATGAAGACCCTATGTAATTGGCAGGTGGGTTTTCCAAAAGCTGCTGAGAAACTAATTGAAGAGCTTTCTTGATTACATCTATGTTCCCTGAAATCTGCAGCATAATATGAAATGTTATCCCCTGTGATTTAGCCTTGCTAGAGCCTTAATCTATCAGGAAAATGTCATTGGCAAAGAATTATGAGCAGAAAGGAAGATCAAGGACACCATAATTGTATTTGCTATCACCAATAGCTGTATATAGGTAAACTAAAACTATGCACTTCACTTATGTACAAACCCCCATATTTATGATCCTACACTTTACATGTTTTGACGACAATTCGGTCAATGTCCCCCAAAACTAAAATGCAAAAGATCTTGATTGAAACCCATGATGAAGAAACAATATCCAAGTACCTGAACTAGCTCATCTGAAGGTGATGCACATAGTGGAAGTTTATCCCTGGGAAGAATACGAATTTGTGCACCACTTTCAGCTGACATTTGCTTAATTACACTACCACCCTTTCCCAGAAGGCAGCCAACTTGATTGGAGAGCACTAGTAACCGCAAAACAAATGTAGACGGCCTTTTAGTTTCCTCATCTACTCCATCAGTATCAGTCGATGCGTCAACCATTCGCTCAAAGACAAGTGACAAAGCCTTCTGCAGAGAATTAATTTCCCTTGGAGGCTTTGAGTCGTCAAAAGAAGGTGTTTCTTTATCTTCGCCGTCCTGTTTGCCATCATTTTTACCATCACTTTGTTCAGATACATTAGCATCAACATCATTATCATCCTTGCACTGTTCTGCAACAATTTCTGTTTGTTTATCAAACGTAATAGCAACAACCCTCTCATCACACCCAGGGACGGTTTCCTCAACTCTGATCTTTGCTCCAGTTTCTTGACGAATTTGAGATATAACAGTACCACCCTTCCCAATTATACTGCCAGATCTTGAAGCGGGACAAAGTAGACGGAAGACTATACTACGAGATTGGGTAGGGGAATTTATACCAGCTCTATTTTGCCGTTTCCCCTTCCCATTTGACTCTGTATGGTTCCGATCATGCGGTCTCTTAGTAGGAGTCAATGCAGAAGACATATTTCTTCAAAACCTGCTTAAAGAAATTTGTAGAACATTAAAATTTGAAAAATATTAACCTTACTCACATTGTTAGACTGGCCAAAGCCGTTCAATACAAAGTATCACAAGTATTGGAAACAGAAAAAGAAAAAAGGAACGCCAAAGATTCATAATATAAAGAAAATATAACAATAATAATGCGAAACCCCGGAATCAAAACACTGAAGATAAGGCCATGCATTGGGGTATTAAATTTCCCAACAGTTAAACATTTTTAATTCTGTACGTGAACACCCTTTTGGCATTTTCATTGGTATTCATAGCTTAAATTGACTGAGGGGTAATCATCTGTTCTCATCTATTAACAATGCTTTCTATTCCTCACATGGAACATAAACAAAGTTTGCAACTTTGAAGTGAAAACTACGTTATTGTAGGCTGAACAAAAGTAAATGTCTAAAAACAACATTCACATTAGCTAAAAACTGAGAGTTTCCCATTTCCCGCGCCCTCAAAAAGAACATCAAAGTTATGAAATGACTTGAGAGATAGAGATACAGAGGATCATCTCTGCAGTTACCAGAAGCAAAACAAAAGCACAGAGTAAATAACGAAGCATAATGATTCTCCTCGGTTGGTTTCCAGGCAACCAACTACTCAATCAAACTACAGATGAAATATTAAAAAAAATGATTAAAGAAACAATCTTGGGAAATTGCTATACAATCAACTTACGGGTATTCGTAGAATTGAAACGCGCCCAACACGAGTTGAAGAAAACAGCAACTGTCAAGAGTTAGTAGAGCTAGGTTTGTATATATGTTGGCAATTGTAAAGCCAACAAAGAGAAAGGACTGAAAAGTACGCTTATGGGCGAGTTGACGTTAACGGAGACCGGATTCTATAAAAGTGGTGCAGTAGTAGTCTTGAGCCCATTCACGGCCCAAAAAACCTCCCAATGTTGTCCCATTTCAAGCTGATGCAATATAAGCTCCTAACCTTCTTAAAAATAAACAAATACTTTGAGACAGACTTAATATTCAATTCGAACCTTAATTAGCCTGCAATGAACCTTTACAAGGAAACTCCACTTACCATTAAATAAATTAAAATTATTATATATTTCTAAGAGAGAATTGTTCATACTTGTTAAAATATATTTTTTAATTAATTGATATGAGAATTTGACAAGTTAATAAAGTTATATTATGAACTAATTTAAAAGAAAATGATGCACATTCAATCTTTACATATGGTTTAAGATTGTTTGGAAAATTTAATAGGATCAATTTCGAGTTTACGGTTGATGGAGAATCGAGTAAGGCAAAGCCAATGAAAGCTATTAAGAAGAGGCAGAGGTGGGTTCGGTGAAGAAGTAAGGAGATGACAATGATGTGTCAAAATTACAAAGTTTTGTGAGTTTTCCTTGTGTGAAAATGATATATGCATATTTACCTATATATATACAACCATATTTGATGTATTTTTTAATATTTTGTAATTTTGTTGTATATTTAGTACTTAACTCACTCTAAGTACATTTATAGGTTATAATTGTCTTCATGGACCAAACGGAGAAGAATTTGGATGAAAACATGGAATAAAATGAAAAATTGAAGCTAATTAAAGATACATAGTTGTGTCTGTGCCCATGTAATCCTCGGTGCTTGTATAAAATTGTGACTTCTGGAGTTTTTAAATATACACAGTCGTGAATCAGGCCGTGTATATCCCAGAAATCTTAAAATTTACAATAAAAAGATATGAGGCATTATAGGAGAGTCGAATTTTGCAGCCGATGCAAAACGTGAAGAACATAGAGAAGGGACGTGGAGAATTCACCAAGAGATCCAATAGATTATAACATCAAACCTCAAACTTGCAAGAACATCTAACAGAAGAAAAAGGGAGATTCAGAATTATGATTCTTTCTATTTGTTTTTCTTCCTGTTTATCTTTGATTTCATTTTCTATTATATGTAACTAAACGTGTTTTGTTACACATAACTAAATTGATGTCTATGATGGGTCTTTGACTGTGGAGTTTGATGGTGATGTGATTAAGTTCAATATTTATGATGCCATGAAATTTTCTAATGATAATCAATCTTTTGTTTCTGTGAGTTTTCTTGATACTTTAGTGTAGGAAACATTTCGTTTAGATAGATCAGATAAACTATGGACTGCATTGGAAAATGGCTTGAATATTCAGGAAGGAGAAACACTAGCCAATTATGGGCCTCAAACAATAACTTTCTTTTCAGTTCATCACTATTCGGTACATATAATTGATCTTTATAATATAGATCACCATCTTCTTTCATATAAAAGTCAGGTTGTTTGCCTTCCCGAGTTGCCAAGATAAGTTGTTGCAACTTACCATCAACTTTCTGAGCATCACAAATCTCTTGTCTCAAGGTAGACCTAGCTTTTAACTAAGTTATTAAAGCCCCATCAGATACAAGTCCCCATTCACCTTGTTGTATTGACAATGTCAAAATAGTCTTTCGACATAAGGCATCAGCCACGACATTAGCCTTACTAGGATGATAATCCACAATGCAGTCATAATCTTTAAACAATTCCAACCAATGCTGTTGTCTCAAGTTAAGTTCTTTCTGGGTAAGTAGGTACTTCAAACTTTTATGATCAGTGAAAATCCCACACTTTTCACTATACAAGTAGTGTCGCCAAATCTTCAAAACAAACACTACTGCTGCAAGCTCAAGATCATGTGTAGGGTAGTTCTGTTTGTGTGGTTTTAGTTGCCTAGAGACATATGCAACTACCTTTCCATATTGCATCAAAACACAACCCAAACCTTTTCTAGATGCATCACTAAACATAACATATTCCTTACTAGAAGTGGGTTAAGTTAATACAAGGGCTTCAATAAGCATTCTTTTTAATTGATCAAAGCTAGTTTGATATCTAGTAGAACATTCATACTTCACTCCTTTTCGTAGCAATTCAGTCAAAGGGGATGCTATCACCGAGAACCCCTTCACAAACTGGTGATAGTAACCTGCCAATTGCTTCAATCTTACTAGGATCAACTCTAATCCCTTGAGAAGAGACAACAAGTCCTAGAAAAGATACTTCTTAAAGCCAGAAATCATACTTGCTTAGCTTAGCATACAATTATTTTTCCTGCAGGGTTTGTAACATAATCTGTATATGTTGAACATGACCGTGCTCATTATTGGAATAGACTAGGATATCTCTATGAAAAACACAAGAAACTGGTCTAAGTTGAGCCTGAATACTCTATTTAGCCTGAATACTCTATTTATCAAATCTATGAACGCCGCTGGAGCATTAGTTAACCTAAATGGCATTACTAGAAATTCATAATGTCCATAACAGGTGCTGAATGTAGTCTTCGAAACATCCACATCCTTTACCTGAAGTTAATAATACCCTTATTGCATATCTATCTTGAAACATACACATGCACCTTTCAATTGATCAAACAGATCTTCTATCCTTGGCAACAAATACTTATTCTTCATTGTGACTCTGTTCAATTGCCTATAATCAATGCACATCTGAAGAGTAGGATCTTTCTTCTTAACAAATAGAACCAAAGCTCCCCAGGGTGAGACACTGAATTGAATGAACCCCTTATCCAGTAACTCCTACAATTTCAATACATAACTCCACTTCCCTTTCAAGAGGGAGTCTAGATAATTCTTCGGGAAAGACATCTGGAAATTCGCTTACCACTGGAATATCTTGTAGTTTAACACTTTCCTTCTTAAAATCAATTACAAAAGCCAAATAAGCTTCACAGCCCTTCCTAAGGCACCTTCGAGCTTATATAGATGATATTATACTAGCCAGAGAACTAGTGCGGATACCATATAGTATCATTTTATGTTGATCAGGTTTCCCAATCACAACTGTCTTAGCACTACAGTCAACCACTGCCTGATGCTTAAATAACCAATCCATACCCAAAATCAAATCAAATTTATAGAAAGGCAATTCAATTAGATCCGTTACATATTCACTTCCTTGGATCATAATGGGACAGTTTCTATAAACCTGGTTAACCAACACACTACTACCTATTACCCCAGAGGGTCCAAATATAGGCGGACGAGATCGCGCAGGATTTTTACACTCCGCAACCTCATCAACAACTTCATGATATCTTTCCATGCTCAAATCTAAAACCAAAATGTAGGACAACCCGCATTAGGTTAAACACAACTCTTATATTCAATTACAAGCAATATTTAAGTGTTGGATAATACAAAATTGTTGGACCCCGATCCTTAAGTGGCAATTTAGAGATATGAAATGAAATTGAATAAGTGTTTTGTATAAGTATTATGTTATAGATGAAATTATGCTTTAAGGAAATTATGAGAAAAGAATTATGAGTTTCGA
>JAOQMR010000006.1:5507620-5525848 GCA_027563865.1 Erythroxylum pelleterianum | reverse complement strand
TTGATGTGTTTATTACCAATTTTATAACATTTGACATTCTTTAAACTTTGTATTTCTAATCTAATTTTCTTATTACAAAAATATGTACAAATATGCAACTTAAGTTCCTATGCACAGATAAGGGAACTCTAGAGAATATGCATTTAGCGGCCGATAACATTTAGTTACTAGGTTTTGATAATACCGACGGATTCCACAATCCGTCGGAACAAAAATTGAATTATTAATGCCGAAGGACAATATACCGTCGGTACATGATGGACATTGCCGACGGACTACATTTCCGTCGTTACCATTCTCACTTACGTTCTTATTTCGCTTTAAACGTACCAACGATTATTCCGTCCCTAAATTATACCGACGGAACAAAACCGTCGGTGAAATGCAATTGTTAATCCATGTCCGTCGCAACATAACAACAACGGATAGTATTCCGTCGGTGTTCCGTTGACAATATACCGACGGACATAATCCGTCGGTATATAATAGCGACAGCCTATTTAACAACGGTTTCTACTTTAGTCCCGTTCCGTCGGTAAAATGAATTTCCGACGGAATATTCCGTCGGAAATAGTCATTTTTCTTGTAGTGACTTTCGGTCCAGTTTTTAAAACATTGCAAATGAGACAATAATATTTTCCAAAATTATGTTATAGGTTGATTTAAGGCGACGATGCCAAACTTCGAAGACATAATGAACAAAAGTATTGTAATGTGATAGGAAACTCATGACAAGACCTTCAAATTTTCATAAGAGATTGGTATTTTTAATTCTTTAATATATGTGTCTTTGATCATATTAACTATAATTTTTATTAAGTAATTATAAAATAATAAAACAAATAATTAATTTTTTTAATATTATTTCATCTGACATGATAAGTGATTGTCACTAACTATCATTAATTACCTGTAAGAAATTACTTTCCTAGCGATAAAAATATTCTAGTTTTCGAGGGTAAGCACGTGTAACATACCTTCATAATAAACAGTGCACGTTGTCTACAAAATATCTTTGGTCGATGAACCATATCCGGCTTGTAAATGTTTTCTAGTGATACAATATCTGGAATATCTCCTCATAATTGGTTGGTTGTGATTCCTCATCGATTCCTTGGTGCTTATGCTTATCAATTCCTTGGTGCTTATGCTTAACTGAGGACTACCTCCGCATGATTTAAAACAATGATAAACGTATGTTTCACCTGTCGAGCATCCCAATGCATGTTTAAAGAAAAATGAAGCGATAGGAAAGAGCAAGGACGCAACATGCATGGTGGACACACCTTTCAAGTATCATGATAAGGTGTAACTCTTAACTCACCTTGAAATAGCTGGTTTACCTTGTTGACAGATATAGAGACAAAATAGTGTCTAATCACATAAATCGGTTTTGTAAACGAGGAGACTCTGGCACTCATCACTGTTCATCTGTAACCTGTGGAATCAAAGTACGTAGTGGAATACCAGCAATGCACAACCCATTGCATGTACGACGACAGAAAACAGTAATAATTTTTGTTAAGAGCAGAGAAACCAGACATCTGTATAGTGATGTGAACTAGTCTGTAAGTGAGTGTTGTCTCTCTCATCAATTTCATAAGGCTCGTGACTTTGTTACTTTCCCCCATTTGAGCAGTAGCCCTCATGAGTTATGACCTGAGAGCAGTCATGTGCACTAAAGATCAAATCATGGCTTTCTTTTACCCCCCCACAAAAGTTGGAAAATTGTCTAAATCCAAGCCACCCACGCACTATTGGCCCAAAGTGTCTGCCACTATTGCGGGGAGACTCGATAGTACTACTCATCTATTCTACCCTACAGCAGAAAGATGCACACCAACCCAGGGCACAACGATTTCATCGTGCTTTCTTCTCCTTTTTTCTTAGCATTTTGTAGAGCCCATTTATCATCAAAGCGGACTGTTATAAGCTTGAATAAAGAAAAAAGAGAGTTTAATTTGTCTATTTTTATTTTTATGAATATTAAAAATGGATATTTATAAAGAATAAAAAGAAATAAAGTAAAAATTCTTTTGTTGCTCTTTATAAGAATGGTAAGAGTGGACTCTGCACAAGTAGTTTGTCTGTCCTTGCTACCATTCTTGGATATCTACTCCTCATTTTCCAGCAAAAACCAGTACTTCTTTTGGTTAAAAAAGCAAGTTATTTCTGAATAAACAATAAGCATAATGTGTGTTCAAGCCTCCACTATTTAGAACAAACGAAGACGTATTCTTCTATATTATTCAATTTTCAACTTGAGATTATTGGAATCAAACAGATAAAAATAATAATTGTTATAACTAGGAACTATAAGAGGTATCACCCACTAAAATACAAGAAAGTTGTGTCATGCTTCAACGGTTGGAGTTTAAAATGTCTCAACTTGATGACATTGGCTTTATTTGTCTAAATCATTGTCCCACCTGATCCTTTCACACCTAATTGACAGCCTATTCTCGTGCCTCGTTAGTCTTTCGAACATGTAATTTATTGTTAGAAAGAAAGTGATTGTATTTACTGTGTAGGAACCCAACCTGTTCATTTTTTTCTTAATTCTCTTTGCAGTTGTGAAGAATGAAGTGGACTTGCCAACGTCCAAGGAAGTAGTTCCAAAGAAAGGTGTCATCAAATATGGACGAAATGTCATCACAAACTTTAGTAAAATTAAGGAGAAACAGAAGAAGACGAAGCGTTGGCTGGACTTGGAGACAAACTTTCATGAATTATAAAAACAAAGGTAATGTAGGGAATAGTACTGTATACAATTGAAAGTGATGAGAAGAGGGACAAGCTAGTGAAGATGTGAAAGATACAACGATGATTAATTGCATGCCATTGAATCAAAGCACCTCTCCTCCATCCATCCTTATATCAACTGTTTGTATTCATTCTAGATTCATACCTATAACACAGCTAAATGCAACTCTAAAATGAATTCAGGTTTTTTTTTTAATTACAAGGAAACAGAAACTAACAACAACTAATTAGTGCAAAGCCGGCGATATAACGCGCCGTGAGCGTCTTAAAGGAGACAGTCCAAAAGAGTCACCGGAGGCTCCTGAAGGATGTGCAGGCCTGAGTCGGAGAAGGTGGCGAGGAAAGCGAGATGATCCGCACATTGATTCCCTTCGCATGAAACATGGTTGATCTGGGCCTCCCAGTCGCTGTGGAGGAGACGTCGGGTACCTGCTACCAAAATGTGATCATCAGTCAAAACAGGATCGAAAGAGGAAAGTAAATTGAGAACTTCGAGGGAGTCGACTTCAACAATAACTTGTCGGTAGCCCAATGCCCAGGCTAGATTGAGGCCCGAGTGGACTCGCCAAAGTTCCGTAGAAAGTGGAGACCCGCGTGGAAGTTGCTAGGTAAATCCACCACACCACTGGCCATGGCAATCACGAAGAAGCCCCCCAGCCATATGAATTCTGCCGCCGTGTTTGACAACCCTATCAGTGTTCAATTTTACCCAGCCCACCGGCGGTTTGCTCAAACCAACTAGGCTGCCCAAGGGTACTCCCGAGGTGGGGAAAACACAGCTTTCCGCAACTCGAGCCCTTTCCATCCAATCTAAGTGATCGATAATGATTCTGTCGCCCCCGTCCGGCCAAACTGAGGCTGGTTCAAAGACACTTTGATTGCGCCAGTACCATAAGAACCAGCAGATAACACGAAAGATGGACGACCAGGTGAAGGTACGCACGTGGTGGTGCTTCGTTAGGTTGGAAGTGATCCAATCCAAGTCCCCCTGGAGAAAAAACGTAGGGTCCCGGAGGGTTTAGGGGAATCATAGCCAGATGGCTGGGGCGCGTGGACAATCCCTTAGTGCGTGTAAGATAGACTCGTCGTGGCCATAGGAGGGGCACCCGCCATTCGTGGCGATGTGACGACGTAGGCATTGTTGGTTGGTCAGCAGTCTCCCTTTGGCCATCAGCCAAAGGAAGGCTCGAATCCACTAGGGTCCTGCCCATTTCCAAATTAACTCCCAGAGGTGGCTGTGATCGTCAGAGGTGCTCCCTTCGATAAGTTCATACGCGCGACGCTATTGTGAATCATCCATTGGTCGTAGGGCCCCATTGTGGGGAATCCTCCTCAGTACTATCGGCAGTGTGGGATGTCCAGACAAACTGCAGAAGGGAGGTACTGCTGGAACAAGTTCCACTTCCAGGTGCCGTCAGTGTTGCAAAACTCGGCTACAGAGGCGTAGAGGTCGCGGCCAAGGACTAGGAAATTAAGCCGCTACAGAAAGGAGTGGGCCCCAGTCTCGAACCCAATTATCCATCCAGAACAGGGATTGCCGAGCTGCCAGTGCAAACCGTGCCGAATTACAGGCCAGGTCGTGGTTATACCGCGCCAGATACTCAAAGCTCCTATCCGGTTTAAAGTAGTAGGGAGGTGGTGCATATCGACTCTATACTTAGCGTGGAGAATCCGAACCCAAAGAGCCCGGGGTTGGGTAAGCAGCGTCCACCCCAATTTAGACAGAAGGGCATCATTAGAGGAGGGAATGTGTTTAATGCCTAGGCCCCCTGCTTTTGTGGACTGACAAACAGTATCCCAGTTGGTAAAATGAACTTTCCGGTTCTTCCCCGCGAAGCCCCAAATAAAATCGCCTATGAAGCGTTCTAAGTCGTCACACAGCCATCGTGGGAGACGAACAATTTGTATGATATAGGTAGAAAAGACGACGATCACAGACTGAGTTATTGTAACTCTGTCTGCTAAAGACAAGATCTGAGCCCTCCATCCGGCTAGTTTAACTTAAGGCAGGACAGATATTTGCTGTTCTGTCAAGCAAATCGTACCCCAAATATCGACTTGCGTGGACACTAATCATGACAGGCTTGGTCCTGCCAGGTAAATCATTGCAGGTTAGTCTAACGTACTTTGAAGTTGACGGACAGCTAAACAACTTTAAGGATACGGATTGCAATATAAGAATCATTTAAGTTTGCAGATTCAGTGAAGTTCTCAACTCTATTAATTATTTGCTAATACTAGCTCCGCTGAACTCATATTAATCATTATATACTATATTGAAAGAAATTAATATCCGATAAAAATATCGTTAATACGTAAAATTTAAAAAGATTAAATAATACATAATTTTATCTTTAATTAATAAGAAGTTATTCTAAATATTTACTAGAAAGCCTATCGAATAATTATGATATTGTAACTTAAAAAGTATTAATATAAATAACTTAGAGCCAATATAGATGTTTCCAGAATTTCAACTCGCCATATTCGATAAATGCCCTTCTGTTTTTTTAATAGAAGCAATGCTTATCCAATTGGAACGATAATATTTTGTTGTCAATATTTAAACACTAATCGTTTGCAAATTGATGTGTAGTACCATACCTTGTATTTGTGTTGTGGGCAGTTGGCTGCGCAGCAATCAAGCGTATGAATCCTCCGATGATTAGATGACCACCGCCACGTGGATGAACCTACGTAATGTGTTATCTAAATATATTTTTCTCATTAAATAATAATTCCTATCAAATAACGAATAAGAATTAAAATGGCCAATCACCTTCACAACAACGCGCCTATATATACCCGACACGTCCACGATTTCTCTCTCTCTCTACTCCTGGTCTTTGCAATCTCTCTGTATCTCCTCTCAGCACACACATTTCTTCATCTCTATATCTCTTCTTCTACCAACGCGTTTATTATCTTGCAACACATACACATCACTACTGCTTGCATTCTTCGGTCTGATTGTTGGCTTTTGGAGATTTGCGGCCATGAGGCTGCAAGACGAAACTGTTGCGTTTAAGATGGGTGGCGTTGATGCAAAACCAGAAGACGATGTGGTGGAAGAGGTCCCGTCGTCGATCCAGAGAAATCTCGTCGTTGTCGGTTACGCTCTTACGTCTAAGAAAATCAAGAGCTTTTTGAAGCCGAAGCTCGAAGGTTTAGCTAGGTATTAACTGATGTTTCCTTCGTCGTTTTCTGTTGATATTTTTTTGCGCGTTATTCTTTTGATGTGTACTACCCGGGTGGAATGGAATATTCTTGGGAATTTTTGAGGTCGCTTTCTTTCGTTCGGTGGTGCAGATGGTGATGTTTATGAAAATTAAATCTCTGATGGAAACTTCTCAATTAGGGTATATTTATCTCAGATAGTCTTATTTAACCATTTATTAATCCTGTATTGTGGGTGTAATATGGTAGAATGGCCTTTTTTTACGTTATTGCTTTATGTTGCTTTTTCAGTGGTTTAATAGTTATGTCGGTAAGAATTTTTTTGTAGGTAGTTGACTTTTCTTGTGTAGTTCATTTCTCATATCTTGTTATTGTTATGGGTTAATATGTTTGTTACTGTTTGCTGTGGGTGCAGGAACAAAGGGATCTTATTTGTTGCGATTGATCAGAATAGGCCCCTTTCAGATCAAGGCCCTTTTGACATTGTGTTGCATAAGGTTCGGCTTCGGCTTTGTATTCAAATTACCTTTTAGATTTTCTTTTTCCGTACTCAAACTCCTAACAGATTCACTGAGAATCAGTTATCTGTTTTTTTCCCCCCTCTCGTATTGTTTTTTTTAGTTATTCTGCTAAAAAGAGGAAAAGAGCATGGATCAATTGCTACACATGTATGTTTAGCTATTGTCTCCTGCATCTATACATGACAACTGACGCTTTTTAATTTCCAAATTTTTTATCTCTATTGCAGCTAACTGGGAGGGAGTGGCGGCAGATTCTTGAGGTGACTATTGCAATTTTTGCTACTCAAATCATTGGTGAACATGCATGATGTTGTGATTGTATTGAATAAACATGAAAATGTTAAAAGGTTTATAAAGTGGTAAGGATTAACTATATAAGTGACTAGTTCTAAGCATTTTGGTAATAGTTAACTAAAACCTAATTCTTATTAATGGGCTCTACACTTGGTTCATATTAAAAATTCAACATGGTAGTAGAGTCTGTTAGTCTCGATAGTTTGGGGCGGTGTCCAATTCTTTTCCTTTGCTCAATACGTCCAACAGATGTCCAGCCTTACTTTAGATTGAGGGAGGTATGTCAAGAATCTCATATCGGACAAGTGTGAGTGCATTCAACCATTTATAATAGTGTGCAAGCCTCTCTCTCTCAAGCTAGCTTTTGGGAATGAGTTAGGCCTTTCAATATGATATCAGAGCAGGTTTGGTCCGGATTATTAATTTCCCAGTTATTCGTCTAGATATCCAGTCACAGCGGCCCGGTTACTACTGTGTTTATTTCAAGTGACAGCTAGATGTCCAGTTCCAGTTATACTTGAGGGGACGTGTTAGAGCATCTTATATTAATTAAACATGAAAATGTTAAAGGGTTTATAAAATGGTAAGGATCAACTATCTAAATGACTAATTCTAGTCATTTTATTAATAGTTGACTCAAACTCAATTCTTATTAATGAGTGTGTCATTTAGAAATTCTTTAGATTATTCGTGTTATTCTAATAATCTCATACTTGCGGTGTGTCATCCGTCAAGGTAAAGGATTCAAAATGCATGGGTCTTATTCGTGTTTGATAAAAGGTGCATAATCCTTGCTCTTCCCTCCATCATGAATCCTGACTTGATCGTTGAGGTGAAGTCCAGCATCTGTGGATTATTCTACTTCCATGACCATCTAGCTGGTTCCTTCAGGTTTCCTGAGCATTGTCTGCAGAGAAACATTTCGACTATGATGGGCTCATGCATCATTAATTGATCTTTCATGGTTCAATTAGTTTGAAAACTAGGGGTGTTAGTTAACAGTGGCTGCTTGAGAGACAGTGATAACTGCCCCTAAGTTTTCTACCTATAACCCTTTGTGGATTCTTTGATCTAGTACGGTATCGTGTAGCTTGGAATTCTGTTGTTTGAAATTGAAAATTCGATTTTTTGCTTGTTGGATGTGTACTTCAAGTCAAAGCCAAGTGCCTACTTGATTTCATAGTACACAAGTTATTCAACTCTTCTATACTTTGTGTATGTATTGGCGATTAGGTCCATTTGCAGTTGGAAGTCGAACTTTCATTGGCGTTGCTTCTCTATATTGTTCCTTTCATAATTCCTATTTAACTTGCAGACATCCAAACTAGAAATGGCAAATAAATAGTTGGAATTGATAGGCATGAACGTTTGGGCCTAGATATCAAAGGAGTAACTTGATTATCCAGATCTTGGAACTCTCTAATGCTATTGTTTGCTTGCTGTTGCTAATGATACATGCGTAGTGATCTTGTCTAATTGTCATTTGGCATTACAGTTCTTGCTATTTGTGCTGCTTGAGTTGAGATTCTGTATATCCATCAGGTTTTTTGTTTTCCTTGGCTTTCCAATATGAAAATTGTTTTTTAGGTACTTGATACTTCTGTTTGTTTTCCTGTAACTCTAGGATTACAGGAGGACGCATCCAGATGTCACTGTTCTTGATCCACCAGATGCCATACAACATTTGCACAATCGCCAATCCATGCTCCAGTGTGTCGCTGATATGAATTTGTCTGATTCTTATGGTAATTATTATGCTCCTGATGTTGAATTTTGATGTCAGTTTGTTATTATAGATTTCCCTGTTTATTCATTGAAGGTGAATCTGCATTTATGATATTATATTGTAGGAAAAGTTGGTGTTCCTCGTCAATTGGTTATTAAGAAGGATGCGTCATCCATCCCTAATGCGGTCACCAAAGCTGGTTTGATGCTACCACTGGGTATGATTATTGCACTTTTTTGTCTCGTACTATTACCCTGTATGTTTCAGCGTAGATTGAACATCACTATCTGGAAACTGAATTTTAAGAGACATATTAGGAGGGTTCTGTGTTCTTTGCAATTGGTCATAACATCTCTTATGCATACTAAGTTGCCCACTTGCTTCAGTTGCAAAGCCACTGGTTGCTGATGGAAGTGCAAAATCTCATGAATTATCTCTTGCTTTTGATCGACACTCACTCCAAAAACTTGAACCTCCACTTGTTCTGCAGGAGTTCGTTAACCATGGTATGAAGTTAATAATTTTACTTTATCCTTCCATCTTCATGTGTACCGTAATTGTGATGTTAATTCATGAATGCTGTTACTTTTGAGATCTAGGAGGTGTTATGTTCAAGGTTTATATTGTTGGGGATGCTATAAAGGTTGTCAGACGGTTCTCTTTGCCTGATGTCTGCAAGCGGGAGCTTGCCAGCAACGCTGGTGTTTTACGTTTTCCAAGGGTTTCTTGTGCTGCAGCTTCTGCAGATGATGCTGATTTGGATCCTCGTGTTGCTGGTTAGTTGTCCCCCGAGTCTTTTATTGTTAAGTTGTGCCTATATAGTATAGCTTTCTTTGAACACACAGCTTAGGTTACGTGGTATGAGCTTACATTCTTCTTATAGATCTAGGGGTTCAAGTAGTCATCAACTGTTAGCTTGGGTACCATGGGGTTTGTTGTGATCTCTTGAGTTCTTGCGGCCATACCCAGGGCTTAAGGAGTTTGTATGGTACGACATGCATTTACTGCTACAAGCATATTCATAGATCCTTAAAGCACCAAAAGATATTTCTATTTCCAGCTTTGTCTATGCAATTGTTAGATAAGGTGGTGGCGTAACTCTATCAAGACTTTAGAATGTACAAGTCTTTCTAAGCTTCTCTTTTCATGCAGAGCTTCCCCCACGACCCTTGCTTGAGAAAGTGGCAAAGGAACTTCGTCGCCGACTGGTAGTTTTCCTTACATTGACTGTTGATCTGCTTGCAGTATATGTTGCGAGGCCTTTGTTTCCTTGACATCTTACTTATTGTCTGCCTCTTTGTAGGGCCTCCGGTTGTTCAACTTGGACATCATCCGTGAGCATGGGAAAGGAGATCAGTATTATGTCATTGATATCAACTACTTCCCAGGCAAGTGATGATGTATATGTTTTCGTCATTTGTTCTTCAAATTCAAGATGTCATTCTCTGTTTCTTAGCATCTGTTCGAAGGCTTATCGGTGTTTGTTTTTCACGGTCTATGACTGATTTATTTAATTGGCGCTATCTTATAACGTGCAGGTTACGGGAAAATGCCAGAATATGAGCATATATTTACAGATTTTCTGTTGAACCTGGTGCAGAGTCGATACAAGAAAAGATCCCTGTAGTTGATGTTGGAAGCATGTCGGATGCAAATAAAGAAAAGTACCATATCAGCAGCCTCATGATAACCTCAATGGGTATGTGAGTGATGATGGCTCGTTTGCTCTTTGTTTACGACGTAGTATTATAATTCCTACTTGTAGCTGGAGGTAGCCACATGCAAAGTGCAAGGAGCAACCTCTCAGCTTCTGTAATTTACTTGCATGCTGGCAGGATACAGGTCTGCTAGTGAAAAATCTAACGTTCTTAAAGCTCCTAAACATATTGGCTTTGGTGTGGTGCTCCTGGGGCAACGATGTTCCCTTGGCCACATTGACCTGTAGATTCTGCATAAGGTATTAAGTTTAGGAACCGTTGGTAGTCGCGGAGTGCTCATAGTGCCTCGCATAGTTCTGCTGGATTGCTCAGTTTTGCATTTTGTCTTGTTGGAAGGTGCCATTCAGATCTCCAATGTCTGGCCTGTACAGATGTTTGTTGTTGGTCGTATCCACCTCCTAACTTGTATTGCGCAGCTGTAGAATAATACATCTTAGGTATTCCTATACATTGAGCTGCCCGCCATTGTAGATTCTCTTTCTCTGCGATTAGAAATTGATGTTCTTTCCCTCGTAAGAACTAATATATTAATTTATCTGCTCGGTTCCAAGGTCTTTTTCTGCTGAAAGTGATGTGACTACGTCTTCCAAGCCTAGCAAGTGGTTTTATGAGCACGGGTGTTTCTTGAATGTTAACATGTTCTGGTGTGCATGCGGCAATTGACAGAGTTTAAATTATGCAGTTTGAGCAAGAAAAATGGAAATAACATTAGTCCTTTTTTTTTTTTTCTTTCATCAGGAAAAGGGATTCAAAAAAAGAGACCAGTTAGGACTGGCGAGAAGAGACTAGAACTTTCAAGTCGTAGGATCAATGGTAGTTAAGCAGCTGGTTAGTGGATATTGGGATTTTCCTAGTTAAGACGTAGTATTCCTCAGACCATCTTCCTCGTCAGCCAGTTTCGAGCCTTGCACTTAAATTTTGTTTGAAAGAATAAATATTATCGCTGTTTTGTTCTTTCTCCGTATTAAAAATATATAAAAATTATCTTGTTTGAAACTAAAAATATTGGAGTGGTTTGCACTCATTGTGAAGTTTCCAGTTTCGATTATAATCTGAAAGCTCTTCAGGCAGTTATTCAATTTATCAATGCTTTTGCTGTTAGAAGATCGTGTGGCTCAGAAGTACTAAGCTTGAAGCTTGATTGTGAATATTCCAATTTATACACCCATAATTTCAGTGATAATAAATAATATTTTTCACAGTTCTTTTCGATGCATTCTTGTTGATGAGAATGGAAGTTCGGAAACTGAGAGCGCTTAATTTCTAATATTCCATATCTTCGTCTGTCACATGCGAGCTCCACACTTGCCTTTCTTTTCTAATATTCCATATCTTCGTCTGTCACATGCGAGCTCCACACTTCCCTCTCTTTTGTCTTTCTTTTTACAGAAGTTCCCTGCTTCACAAGTATTGAGCCTTATCACCTTTCTTTAAAGATAAGATTTCACTCCACATCTCTAATACAGAATGGAGATGCTTATCCCAAGTTATATAATTATTATTCACTTCATTCAATATTAAGATAACCTTGATTTGATTGAATAACGAACTCAGAAAATCTAATACAACATCGTTTTTGTTATAGCCTTACAATTCAAATTTGATGGAGTTTGTTCCACTCTATTTTGGCACCTCACTTTTTTTTTCATTATAGCATCAATTTTTGAAGCATAACAACAACCCCTTTTATACATGCACTAAGGCAGTATATAATAATTTTGACAACTATTTTACCTTAATTTGACAACTAGCAAAGCATACGACAACTGATGACAACAGTTTTCCACTAACATATTTTCTTCATGATTTAAGTGTTGGACAAAATAAGCTTAATCTCCATCAACCTACTTAAGCTTGGTTTGATCATTCAAAGTTTCTTTTTATGTTTGTAGAATTATTCGACTTTGAGTGGCTTTATAAACTTCTATCATTGAAAGGCCACAACATGTTTCTTAGATGACGAAGAAAATGCTCCCGAACTATTTTCCAGTTTTTTTATGTCACTAACCCAATCACCAGTATATCCAACTAGCTCCACATTATTATCATTTGAGTAGAAGATTCCATCATTTAATGTACCTAAGAATTCTTTTTAGAGTTTTCCAATGAGATTATCATGGTGTTTCCATGAATCTACTCACAATTCCAACTCTATTACTAATATCCAATGTTGTTGTCATTAAATACCTTCAACTTTAAATAAGTCTTCTAAAGTTTGTCACAGCTACCAATTCTCCACTTCCATCTTTGTAAAGCTTCATTCTTTCTTCAAATGGAATCAATATCGGTTTGCATGCTTCCATCTTGAATTTATTTAAAATATCTTGAGCATATTTCTTTATAAAAATAAATATCCCTTGATTTGTTTGTTTTACTTTAATATTAAGAAAGTAAGAAATCAAACCTAAGTCTATCATCTCAAATTGAGAAATCATAGTCTCCTTGAACTCTATTAGCAAATTAAGATTATTCCTATTGAAGTTAAGATAATCCATTGATAAGCAAACAATCATAATAACTCCATCGTTGTTGGCTTTCTCATATAAGGCATGCTCATAAGAACATCTTTGGAAATGGTTAGCCAAAAAATGAGTCAATATGTCATGGTTGTAGTACTTGTTTCAATCCATACAGAGCCTTATTTAATCTATAAACTTTATTTTCATTCCTTTGTTTTACAAAACCTAATGGTTATTTGTTGTAAACTTCCTCTTCAAGAACTCCATTTGAGAAAGTTGACTTGACATTCATTTTGAAAAATTTTAAACTTCTTCAAGCAGCTATAGAAATAATCATCTTAATAGTATGCAATCTAGCAACTAGAGCAAATACTTCTAAGTAATCAACTCAAGGTTTTTGTTTGTATCCTTTTTCAACAACCTTGCTTTATACCTTTCAACATCTCCATTAGGTTTGTATTTTGTTTTGTAAACCTAATTGAAGTATTTGCTATTGGAATATTTGTTATCTCCTAGGTTTTGCTCTTCCCATTGGCCTGAATTTCTTCATCAATGGCTCAAATCCATTTATGATCTTTTGTTGCTTCTTCAAATGTTACTGAATCTCCATTTGCAAAGAAAACATAATAAGCAACTTCTTCTTCATCAATATTATCTGGATCTATATCCTTTTTGATTTTATAATCCTTCAAACGAGCTTGTATTATGTAATCTCATTGTGGATATCTTTGTACTTCTATACAATCTATAGGAGGAGGAATCTAATTATTAGAGTCTCTAGGTTCTTCATTTGTTAGTAGTTTAGAATCTTGGCTATATATCATAGGAACTAATCATAAAATTTGTTGCTTATTTGACGGTTCCTAGATTCAATCTTTCTGAAATGTAATATCCATGCTAATAATAAATTGTTTAGTAATTAGCTTGTATAACTTGCAGCCTTTTATTACATGACTATATCCCATAATGATTCACTTTTTTACCTTGCCATCTAATTTCTTTCTTAACTCATTAGGTACATGAGCATAAACTATACACCTAAATACCTTCAAGTGGCTTAGATATAGTTTTTCTCCACTCCAACCTTCTTCAAGAGTTTTATCACGAACGCTTTTAACTAGACACCAATTAAGATATGAACATCACAGTTTACTACCTCTGCCTAGAAACTCTTTGGCAATTTCTTGCTAAACAAAATGCTCTTAATTATATCCATTATAGATATGTTCTTTCTCTTTATAGTTCCATTCTACTGAGTATATCTTATTGTTAGTTGATGTTTGCTCCCATTCTTTCTTATAAAATCATCTTACATAATATATTCAATCCTACGATCTGTTCTCGAAATTTCACTATATAGTCACTTTGTTTAGGAACATATGACATAAAATTCTTCATTGTGTCACATTTTTTGGGTTTTTGCTTTAAGGAATAAATGTAAGTTTCCCTACTAAAATCATCAATGAAAATAATAAAGTATCTATTATCTCCAAAGAAGGAACTTCCATATAACACAAATCTAAGTGCGTAATCTCCAACAATTTTTTATCACTTTATGAACACGCTTTAGGAAATGGATCCCGATGTTCCTTTCTAATTAAGTAAGCTTCACATAATGAGGAACCTTAAGATTTTACAAGCCTGACAGCAACTTTTTATTTGATAGAAACTTGATGCTTTTAAAACTGAAGTGTCCAAGACGCATATGCCAAAGCCAATTATCATCCACAATCATCGTATTACAACATAACCCAAAATCATAATTAATGTTGATTGGAAATAGTCAATTTCTTGACATATTCATTTTTTCTATCAAAACCTTATTCTTATTATTGATAATACACCATTGCTCGTTAAACTACAATTCATAACCTTTCTCTACCAGTTATCCCACACTTAGAAGATTCTAGAAAATACCTGGAGTATAAAACACATCAAAAATATAATTTAACGATCCATCTTTTAAATAAATACTAATATTTCCTTTTCCTAATACTAAAATTAAGGAATTATCTTCGAGCTTTATTGTTATTCAAAACTTCTTATTTAAGTTGAAAAACTATTCCTTTTTTCCATTTAGATGATTATTGCAACCTTCATACAATAATCACTCAATATTTTTATCATTTACAACAGTATGATTGGTCATCAATAAGTCTCTGCATCATTTTCTTTCTATGTTAACTTAGTATGATTATGTCTTTTATTTGAAGCTTTGGCATGACATTTTTTGCTATAGTGGTCATACCTTTTACAATTTTGGCACCAAATATGTGACTTGCACTCAAACTGATAATGACCAAACTTTTTGCACTTGAAACATTGAACACTATATTTTCCTTTTCCCAAGTAACCTCTTTTAGTTCCCTGGGCCCTTCTAAAATTCTTTCCTCCTTTCTACTTAAAATCCTGACTCTTCTCTTTATTATTTTTTTCTTTTCATTTTCCAACTTTGATTAAGCTTTTGATGCCCAACCAAACAGTGCAACCAAACCACCAAATCTTTCATTCATCCAAATTTTATTGTCAACGTTAGTAAAATTTTCTTGATAACCTCCCTTTTTGTAATCATGTTTTGTTATTTTTCTTCTCATTCACGATCTTTTCTATTTGTGAGAAATAATCATGAATATTCTCATCTTTGCCTTGCTCTATAAGCTCAAACTATCATTTTAATCATTGGAGTCTTGTTCGTTTAACAAGATCTACACTTTTATAAGTTGTAATAAGAATATTCCAAGCCTCCTTTATTGTTTTGGCATGAAATATTTTCTCCAAAACTAAAAATTCCATAAATTGACAAATTAAAAAAATGGCCTTTTCATTTAAAGCCGGATCATGTTTTGACGCTTTTTTTGCTGCTTCACTACTATTTTTTGTTAAGATATCTCCAATATTGTTCATTCACAATGTGAGCTCCATCAAGTACTTCCATATAGCAAAATTATATATTTTTTTCCATCAAACTTGAATGTTATCGCTTAAACTTGTTGAATTTGTTGTGTATGCAATAATTATGATTATTGGCATAGGGCTACTTGACTTTGTTGAGAAATTATGCTTGAACAAGATGACATTTTAAAACAAAAGACTCTGATGCTAAATGTTGGTGTAACTTAAGATAAACTTGATTTGATTGAAAAAAGAACTCACAAAATCTATTTATAATTTTTTTATAGAAGTGCTAAAACTGTAATTAGATGCCATGGTTAAGCTAGTGGAGCCTTGAAGTCTCTAATAAGTGTATTTCTTAGCAAGGAAGCAATAAGCAGTGTTGGCAATAAACATTTCCACACTACCTTTAAAAAGAAATAATAAAATGACCTGCATTATAAGAAGTAGCATTAATGTTAAAACAAAAGGGAGGATTTAAGGCGTGTTACGGGAGAAACCACAGGTACCGGGCCTCTTGCTAGACCTCAGGCCTAGTTTTCAAATCAACATCATTTTTACATTTTTAAATTAATAACTCAAGTTAGGCCTGGGCTCAGGCCTAGCCTAGCCTATTGTCATCCCTAACCACAGGCAGTTAAAGAAATGTTACCTGCCTTGCAACCATAAGGGATGGCGACTAGAGCAACCTTTAATAGAATCAATAAGCAGTAAGGAGTTTTATGAAAAGAGGGTAAATGAGATATGTTTCTAATGTGACAACACTATACTATAAGCTATAAATGCAAGAAGAAGCAATATCAGTTATATATGGTGAAGGAGTACAATAACATGGAAAATGAAAAAGTATAAAAATGGGTTAAGGAAGGTGAGATAGAACCAGAGGCACCTCATATATCCTTTAAAGCTATAATAAGATTCAAAGAAAAGGAGGAATACAAATAGATGTGAGTATTAGGTTATCATCAAAAGAGACCCATACAAGTGCTTATGGATAACAGAAGCACTCACAATTTTCTGGATGATGCAATAGCTTGACAAAACCAAGGTAAATTGGAGGACATTCCTTCTATACAAATCACTATGGGGGGAGGCCTCAAACTAATGTCTCTAAAAATATAAAAAGGTTTGTTTTGAAGATGTAAAGAGTACTATTCATCACCAATTCTTTGGTTATTTCCTTAGGAATGTATAACTAAGTGTTGGGGACACAAGAACTAGCAATATTGAATAACATGTTGTGCAATTTCAAACCAAAATAATGAAATTCAGATGGGAAGATCGGTTGGTAACCTTATTAGGAAATCTAAGCAAAGTGGACAAAATGGTTCTGAGTAAGCAGTTGAACAATATGTTTAAGGGGTTTCGAACAAGGGGACTATATATGATACAATTAACAAACCCTATAGAAAATCAATTACAATAGATGAACTTACGAGGAACAAATTGGTTGATTTGATGAGATAAATGGGCTTTTGGTAGAATTTGGAGTATTATTTTAAGAACCATAATAATAATTATTATTGCCTCAAAAAGCTCAAGATTATTTAATCCCGTTGAAGGAGGGATATATTATATTAATATTAGGCCTTATAGGCACTTAAAAGAAAAAAAAAGATGTGATAGAAAAGGCAGTAAGAGATTTATTCCAACAAGTATCTACAAGACATGGTCTCAATCCATATGTCTTACCAGTGGTATTGGTGATGAAGAAAGATGACTGTTAAAGGATGTGTGTGGACTATAGAGAGCTCAATAAACACAATGTAAAAGATAATTTTCTCGTTCCTTTAATCATAGAATTAGTAGACAAGTTATACAGTTTAAGTTGGTACTTTAAGCTTGATTTATCATCAAATCAGGGTGTATGAAAGAGATGAAGCAAAGACATCATTCCTATTGTATGCCTGATTAAAACCTAAGCATATTAGGCTCTTTACTTACAATTTCTTAAAAATCATCCGTCAAAAGTGACATCATTATCTCAATAGTAGGTGATTTCAAGTATATATAGATCATCATAGTCTTAAGTATGTATTTACTTGAGCAAAGATTGTCAACTCCCTTTCACTAAACGTGGCTGCCTAAACTCTTAATTCTATGGTGATGTATAGAAGTGATAAGGAAACTAAGGTTGCGAATGCCTTGTTGAGAGTATCTAACACTAAGCTACTTATATTTGTTGGAGTTATATAAAGCAAGTGTATTTACTTATAACTTAATTTTCTATTAGTTACTTTTTGTAATGAAAATATTTATTATTATTTGTATGAGTATAATATAACTAGTCATAAGGTATCAATATTTTTTGTAAGTAATATACATATACATGGAAATGTATGAGAAACATGTATATTATTAAAATCTAAAATAATTCATGCACAGTTGAATAATCAAGTTAGTCGCTTGATTATGGTTTAGACTGTAGTGTTGTGATTTATCTTCTTGCCAGTAAAGGAGTTTACTTCAAGGAAATGATAAGTTTCATATCATGATAATAGTTAACTATCGATGATGGCACTATTAAATGAATCTGGAACCACGTATGTTTTAAAGAATAAAGTAGGTCGTTACTTTAATCTTAAAACATACACCTTATCACTCTTTTATTATGACCCACAATTGTTGGATCCCGTTTCTAGAATCCAACTCTTAACAAAATACCATCATACTTGAGC
>JAOQMR010000006.1:5449585-5464200 GCA_027563865.1 Erythroxylum pelleterianum | reverse complement strand
GGAAAGTGAAAACTTTCCGATGCATATATCTTGTAAGATACGAAAACAGAATTGTCTGACACACTTGACATGCTCACATCTTTATCTCGTCTTAAAAAAACCACCGCCACTCTCTATGTCATCACTCATCATCTGTCTTTAATGTCGTCCTAAATCTCGGCCTAACCTTTCCTGGAAACAGAGATTATACTTGGAAAGAGGCACTCAGTTTTAGGTGTTCATTCCATGTCGGCTCCGATCGATTTCCTCTAGTCAATGAACATGAAAACTGAAAAGCAATAGATAAGCAAATCCAAGTGAAGGGCTTATGTTTATGGGAACAAAGTGATTGACCGCATCCGTGTTCCGTATTAATTATCCTTATCTTCTGTTATTACACCATTGATGAGCCAGACCTCAAACCCGAGGACAAACCCTTTGCACTTTTTAGGGCACTTCAAATATATAGAAGACGGATCTTCTTGGACAAAATTTTGAAGGAAAAATAGTCGCGCGAAGGCAACAATCATTACAAGCACAACTAGAAGGCAAAGGCAAACGATAATGAGCCTTACGAATAAAAACCAACTTTACTAGCAAATTTCTATTTCCATCGAGTGGTGGGAGAGTAGAGTTTAGAGAGCAGACTGAATATACAATTAACTTCACATATACACACTTGGAAAAAGGAGATTCTTTTAAGCATAACACCTGGATTTACTTTTGAGTCAAGGATTGAAGATCAAGTTGCCACATTTACATTTCCAACTCATGGGCTTATAATTGGAAATACCATCTCCTCTAGAGTATGCAATAGACGAAATGACATCAGAGAAGTGAAGACTTGTGTGTTTTTGTGCTTCTGTTGTTACAGGAACTTGAACTGCTTCACATTGCCCACAAGAGCCACACCTTTTGTCACACCTAGGTGGTCTTGATCCTATTGTCCGAGTTCTAACCACCGACTTCTCTTCTTCAACTCCTGCCTGTTAAAAAATATTGTTGAATGAAGCTCCACAAAGCATATGCAACAAATCATAGGATACGGTAATAGTTAGAATTGTTACCCGGGGATTGTCAGTCAGCTTGATAAGCGATCTTCCTGCAAAAATTTGGCAGTGGTAAAAGTTCAGTTCTGTAAATGCATTCTCTATGCCATAGTATAGAACTGTTTCTTAGGATTTAAATTGAAACATACGTACCAGCTACCATGGGCCTCACGAATGTGAAGCTTGAAACCAAGAGAAACAGCACGGAAACGATAACTTGTCTATTTCTGTGGCAACAGAAGCAAAATCCAATACCGCCCATTTGCAGAGAGTGAAATATGTGATTTGATTGCAGGATCTTGAGAAATGGAAGGGTATGAGCGATTAAAAGCAGAGCTAATTAACTGAAACAAGAGATATAATTGGAAGTATACTAGGGCAGTCGCAGAACGTGGGCAGAATCCTGAAAACTGTACCAAAAGAGCTTTCTGCCTGATTGCCACCGCTTCAAATTCTAAAAGACGGTGTTTGCTCTATATAGATAGAATCTTATGACTAAAAGACTGAATGTTTATGACAAAAGGAGTGTTGTAGCCAGCCTGAAAAGGAGAAACGAGGACCTAACCTCGTTACATGAGCCAACAATAATCTCATCTGTGCAAAAGAGAACGCCAGTGATACTGGTACTACATATCAGTAGTAGAGCCAGATCAGAGAAGGAAAAGAGAAGAGAAGAGGAGCAGTGAAATTCAATAAGTGAAACGATATAAACGACAAAGATTTTTTTTAAAAAAAAGCCACAAACATATTAAAAGGTACATGCATGTGATGTATATATATCAATCCAGGCTGATGGGGTGATGGGTCGATAGAATTTCTCGTTTTCTTGCTCCTACTTTGCCTTCCTCACGCTTGTGTTAGCTCAGTTTCGCAATGTGTGTGCTTGGGATTTGAACAGTTGGCAGTTTCAATTTGACACGCTAAGTCCCTTTCTCTTCTCTTGGAAAGAGCATGACCATATTGTTCCCAAGGAGGATAATATTTGAGGGTAGGCATCTAGAGTTTGGACACATGGACTGCTGATTTTGCTTGAGAAGCCATACAAAGGGAAGTTCTGCATTTTTCTGATTACTGTAGATGGTGTGTACTTATCTACAACCCCACGCACTGTCTTGGGGAAGAGAGCTGCAAAACCGTTTGATTCGTACTCTGCAATTTCAAGGTAGCCCAATTTTCACTGCCTCACTTTGTATCGGAAAATATCTGCTTTCGATTTCAATGCTTTACCATCTTGGTTGAGCCAGTTTTTTTGAGGAGGGTATCAATGATATTGCCAGAAATGTAGATCTTTTGTTGAAATTCGCATGTTTATATGCTTATCATATGCAAATGTGTATACTATATCTATATCGCAAGTTGTTGGATGGTGGGGCCATTCTCGCAATAAATTATATCCATGACACCGGATCCTGGATAGCTTTTCAGTGACTGGGCACTGCCATATGGGGAACTTTGACAAGGAAGAGTGTACCTTTGACAGGTTTACACATGTACTCGCTGGTTTTGTGGTGGTAATGAAGTAGCACAAGACAGTAATTTCTCCGAAATGGCGTCAAATGGGAAAAAAGGAAAAAGACATGGAACTTGGAAGGGAACTGGGGAAAATGTGAGGGTTGTGTGAACCCACAGACCAAAGGCCAATTCATAAATCGTAGCTACGAATTTGGTCGTTCTCACTACGACTCAACACTTCACAAATAATGAAAGAATCAAGTAGGTTTTGCCGCATAATGTTGCTGGCCTCATTCATTAGTTTTTATCTCTCTCACATACTGACTCTTTCTTTCTCTAAAAGTTTTACCCTCGAAACTACACCTGGAGATCTGGATTCAGCTGGCTTTCTGATCTTAGAACAATGTCACTTGTAATTCTGATGCCAAGTCGAGTGGGGCGTCGGCAAACGACAGACACTTGCCAATACAAGTAATTGACTTGCTACAGAAGAAAATTATCGACCATGTGTTGGATTACGTCAGCCCCGTCGGAATTCAGGCATGTTCCTTTTACCTGAACATAGGTGATAGAAAGTAACAGAATTTCATTTCTTGATTGAGGAAAAAGCTGATTGTTGAATGCCATTAGCTAGAATCATAGAGAAACGAAAACTGGAGCTAGTTACAGTCACATCTTTCAATTCCCGTTCTTGACAGCAAAGAAATGACACTAAAGCTGAACCCTGTCTCCAAGAAAAAGAAGAATACCTGAATGGTAGTGTGTGCCCAAAATCTTTGTGCACCTCCTCTGAAGTATACATCTACCCGTTCCCAACTCACTTTTGTTAAACCACTTAGCATTTCCTCTGCAAGTAATAAAGAAAAAATTAACATCAAATCAATTGATTAATAATTATGGTCACAAACTTCAAGTACAAGGAATAGAAATCTGCAAGGAACAAAGATAAAGAGATTTAGATTTAAGAATTGGATTGAAGTTATGAGCAAAATAGTTGCTACTTTCTCATTCTTCTGTTTCATTTCTCTCTCACTACTATATATATAATAGGAAGTCCGCATTTGGTAGCCTTGTCTATATCAAGAAGAACAAGAAAAGAAACAAGCAAGGAAACAAGATCCTTCCTAGATAAGGTCTTAATCAACTTGACCACACCATGTTAATTAAAAAACCAATTTGTGATTGTGACAGATATTAGATACAACCATCTTCAACAAAAAAAAACAAATTTTCGATCATGAAGAGGATGAACTATATATAGGATGTTAATATCTCAATATGATGGTTCGTAGGGTCATATAAACGGGCTGCGAATCAGTATGATTATATTTTACTTTGTCTGGATGAGTGTTAAGGATTTGTTTAGTTTATCACACCAGCAAAGCATTTCCTAAAACGAAGGAAAAAGAGGGTAATCTCCTAAATTTGGTAACATTATACACAGAAACAATGACCCCAGAAGAATTTATCATGCATTGAAGAAATAGACCTTGCAAATGATAGAACTAGTCATTGGAAAAGCAAACCTTCCATGTTAGCAGTTTTGCATCCATTAATTCTGGCTGTAGAAGGAACTCCTTGACTATCTTTTGCAATTTTTGACGAATCAATATACACAACATGGGGATACTTGTTATCTTTTGACAGATGACGCCTCTGATAAATGGAGAAGGAATTAGAAGATCTTATACTCTCAATAAAAAGGAGAAAACATCCTCAAAAAGCTGAACAATAACCTTTGGAAGCTCAGTGCGATGGCGCAACGATGACGTGCTCCATCCAACAAGATCTTTAGAGTGTTAAGTTCATCACATAAGGACACTTATGATAAGGGACTTCACCGTCACCCATTTATTCTTCAGGTCAATTCTTAATTAGTTTCATACAATTCATACGCATCAAAGAACAGTAATTCATCAGACAATTACGCAATAAGATACCATTGACCATCCAGACTTGCAAAGAAGAAACAGGATACGGTCAAAACGTGCATTTGCATATGCAATCCGGCGTTTGAAGGACTCCAAAGCAGAGCTGCAGTAACAAATCCAAAAAGATGAAGCAAAATGAAGGACAAAGTTTGTTCTCGTATACTAAATCTGAAAAAGTAAATTATTTTGGTTGACACTCACATGAATTTGAGATCTTCGGAGTCATTAACCATCTGAACGAGCAGAGGAGATTTTCCGTTGTCACAGTCAGCCAAGAACAGATGTCTCCCAGTTCTACCAAGAAGGCCTGACATACGAGCAGCTACATTTTCCATGGTGTAAAAACCACAAAATCCTGGTACCTGAGCCAACACTACACAAGGATTTCATGCTTCATGGAATTGAAAACAACAGAAGGCACGTCTTGGCTGCCTGAAACAAAGATTTCAGGGCAGCAAATCTCACAAAAGAAAAAGGGAAATGAAAACAACACATTTTCGTCACCCAACTTATGTATAGACTTAAGAGCCTTGTGAGAGGTGAAACATAACCACTGCCCGGTTAAGAAAGAAATTTAGTTTCGAATTGATGATGTCCAAACCTTCGCTTCAAAAACAGCAGTAGAGAACAAAGAAAGGACCTGTTTATGGCACCTTGAACCAAGGTGTGGAGTAGCAAAAGTTATGAAATTCACAGGCTCCAGGCCAGCGATTTTGCCTTTCAATTTCTCCCCTACAGAAGCATCTTCAAATTCATCATTTTTACAATCTCCATTTTCCTTTCTAGTCCCTCTTCCGTAGAGCTCAGCGATAGCATATCTTGCAATCAATCCACCTAATGAATGCCCTACAAATGAAATCTTCTGGACAGAAGGGTGGCATTTGATCACCGTTATGACCTGCAAGTAAGGAACAAAACTCTCTGTGAGACAATGTCAAATTAAAATGAACATCTTGTTCCTGTAGCAGTTAAATGAGGGGCAACCGCAAACCGGTTCATAACCCACCTCTTCAGCTAATCTGCCTCCCATCACATCTACGCCATCAAATGTCGACATCGTAGAATTAACTTTGCTACCTGCATTAATCTTAAGCACTTATACATACTGCGTTGTACAAGGTGATTGAAACTGTTCCAAGTTTCTAATCCAGGAAAAGTGAAAAGTGGAAACAAAAAGGACTCACGATGAACAACAACATCCCTCGGATACTTTTTCGAAAGTTGTTTTGCGCCAAATTTCCAATCTGCCGCACTACAAACCGCAAACAGAAACACAAAAAGTTTCCATAAAATAAACTATCTTTTATATGGTAAGCTCCTTACATGACTAGAGACTAATCTATAAACAGTATCCAGAGCTAATGAGGCTTAAGACCCACCTGCCAATAATTCCGTTAACCATAACAACAAGGTGAGTAGGACTCGGAGGCTCTCCGATCCTATCGACCTTCATATCAAAATTCCCATCTTCGTCGTTCTCCACTCCAAAGCATCCAAATTTTGGCAAATTCTTGGATTTCCTACTCTTCTTTTTACTACTAACATCCCCACTACTCTTCTCGGTTATGCCATTCATCTCATTCGAGTCCCTCACCTGCGCTTCCTGCAAGTTCCTAGACCTGTCTTCTACAGGGATGGAGTCGGAGTCCATGTTGGTGTCAACTAACTAAGAGTGACCGGACGGACAAAATGTGAAGGGAAGACTTGCGTGGATCAAATGAAGCTTAATTGCGTGGGATTAAGAAGGGATCAGGAGGGCGAAAAAAGTTTATGGATTTTGGTTGGGGAATGGGTCCCATTCGGATCACAAGTAAAGGGACCACCGTGAATTTACCCGAAGTCGCCATCTTTCGGACTTCGGAGGCAGAAGTCAGAGCAGGGGCATTGTAGGGAATAAGAGTTGGTCTTCTTTACTTTGGAACAGCGAGGGATAAAACTGGAATTTAAGCTGGAAACGTACGGTTCGGCAGAAGAGAGCCGATTTAAAAAGTAACCCACTTTGAGTCTTTGACAAGCAATCCTACTTTCGTCTTTTCATAATTGCTAGCCACATCAGCTTCTGAGGTGTTATTCCGGTGACTGAGTGTACGAGTACGAGTACTTGAGATCTCGATCATTGGATCGTTGCACAGTAATAAAGAGTTAGTATATTTTTTGGTGGCTTGGCCCACTCGTGAGTACACGTGGACACTGTTAGAAGTTCTCTTTCCACCAGGAATCACGTTTGACTGCATGAGAATAATCGAAATGCAAAATTCAAGTAATATTTATTGATGGCTTAAACATAATAATAATAATAATAATAATAATAATGATATATAAACATAACAGAATTTTAATTTCTATTCATAAATGACAAAATTGAAAATTTTCAAATTTAAAATTATAGTAACAGATCTCAAGATTTCCATACCCACGATTAAATTAGACTTCAACTAGATATTGATAATTACGATGATGAGTAATAAATCTAAATATAAAATCGAAAAATTCATAACATATGGATGTATTTTCTTACTAATATTAATTTTTAAAATTAACTATTAGTTTAAATTTCTGTTAATCGTAATAATTAACAAGGTAAATTTACATAGTATCCACCTAAATTTTGATTTTTGGACAATCTCAAAAACCTTCATGTACATTAAAGTTAAGTTGGTTAATCCTATCTTTTAACCTTTTAAATTCATTTTTGTAAAAAAACTAAAAAAATTTCTCATATTTTATATATGAAAAAAACATTTCACACAATAATACATTTTAACTATTTTTAATAATGTCTTTTATATGTATCTTTTCGTAAAAAATACTGTTCAGAAATTAATTACATCGTAATAATCTAATTAAACATTTTACTTAATTAACTACTCATGTATTGTTGACAAAGTTAAGGACGGATTCGGTCGCAGGAGAAACTTTGGGTGCCTGCTTTGTACACATCGGTCTGCTTTTCCTATGGGCCAGATTTTCTGGCCTCTTACTCTAGCCCTACCCTGTCCTACACTGTTCTCTTTTTATCTAAGCTGTTCATTTATGTAGGTCCCACATAAATGAATGGTTTGGATCAAAAGGGACAGAATAGGTACACACATTTGGGGACAAAGGATCTGTCCCCTTTTCCTATCCTCAATTAAACAATTGAAAATAAGTGTACATACATGTTTTGGAGTATATGTTTAGGTTACCATTGTTATTCCACATGCACTGTGATTAAAACAGGATTTGAATAAAAGATGCCTTCACTCATTTAAAATCTTTGTTTCATATTAAATTAATTAAAAGATCTTACTATAATATTGTAAATTCTGAAGTAGATTATTCAGTAGAAAATGTGGACAGGCATCAAAGCACGTGAACTTGTGTGATTAATGAACTCCTCGTCCTAATTTCTGCCGTATTTAAGTGGCAACGGAAAGTGGGATTGAGCCTGTACTAGACAAACGTTGTTCATGTTTCCAATTCTATCTTAAAGTCTGTCTTTTGATTCTTAGACAATCGTGCTTGTTAATAAATAATTATTTGGTTTTTGCTGACTTCTGTTCAAGGTTAGGAATATATGGGAGTTGGTCTAGGTGACCTCCTCGAGCTACTCAAACCTTCTAGAGAGCATTCATTTAACTGAAAACTCTTCCTTTCTATTCGTAAACAAAACCCTTACCAACGGATTACTACCTGACTTGTCTTGTGATTCATTACATTAGGCGCCCCGTCAAGGACTAATTTGCCTGCTCTTAATATTGTTTAGGTGGTTTCTTCTCTAATACACTCCATCCTTAATTTTCTCGCCCACCAAACTAAAGAAATTATTGTACCACTTTCATGCAAGTTTCATACTATCATTTGAAATATTTGAAGAGCTAATAATTGAGACCATAGGGTCGATCTATCTAATCTTGATAAACTCACACATCTTCACATTCCTACCACTAAATCAAAAGTACAAGAAAGAGTTATTAGAAAAACATGCTTAACCTACCCCAACCTCTGCATCTACTCCTATTGTTACCCCTTAAGTTACTACGATCAAGGAAATGATAGAAGAAGATGCAAAAAGGTTGTAGAGAGTGATAATTCATAAAGTGATAAGAGTGTAAGAACTAATTCAACTAAAAAGGTAGGAAGATCTGTATTAATGTATGAGAGACTTGATAAGATGATGCAATTCATTTAAGAGAGACAGAGTACAATAATGAAGATGAATCCTTCCATTATGAAAATATTGAGCACGATGAATATTGGTACATCACATAGTATTGGTGCTGATGCGTTGCATCATGATGTTACAAATGTTTTAGAAAAACTATGTACTTTACTTGGTTTAGAGACTAGTACTCATGAATTTTACTTTGCTTGTTGATTGAAGATCTGCAAAGAAGGTCCATTTTTCTTGGTTTACTAAATGATAAAAAGAGCATTGAATGCATAAAGTTTATGTATGAGCAAGAGAAACATAAAAAGCATTAAACATAGTTTCTATACATTAATATATTTAGTTTATTGTTTTTATGATTTGTGCACTTATGTTGACATGGTGTGTTTTGAGACATTATCAACTTGGTTAGCTTATTTTATTATATTTGTTATTTTGTTGGTAATATGTAATTTTATCACGTGCTATATTATTTATTTATTTATATTTAAACATATAAGTGTCTTGTTTATTTAAAATATAATTTACTTACTAATTTGTAGGTATGAATGATAATGTTATGCAAATTATGTAACTTCTGCAAATTATGCAATTTTTGGATAATAAGAATAAGTTTTTGGATTCTGTGGCTTATGTAGCTGGTTACATGGGTGTGTATTTTTTTTAATCATATATACAAAAAACCATGCATGACTTCTTATCCAACAAGAGAACTATGGATGAATGAATTATTGAATGGCCGCATTTAGGGTGAATCAAAATACATTTCGTCAATTATTTATGGTTTTGGAAAACAGTTATGGTTTGAGACCTTTAAACAAGGTGTTAATTTTTGAGAAAGTAGGTTTATTCGTGTATATCCTAAATAAAAGTTCCCTTAATAAAGATATCCAAGAGCGCTTTCAACTTTTTGGTGAAATTGTGAGTAGAGTTTTTCAAAAAAATTTGAGTGTCATTGATGGATTTTCAAGGGATATACTCATACCAAAAAATTATGAATTCAAGGAGATTCCATTGCAAATTACCAATAATGTTAGATATGCCACATCTTAAGGTAACTGAATATGTTCCTCCTCCCCATTCATTATATTTTTCATTAAAAAAGGTTCACTACAAGAGTTAAGAGATTTAGTGACGACTTTTTTGTGACTAACTATCATTTCATCACAGATATCAGATTTTTTGTGACAAAATAATTGATTGACACTATTTTTTTGATTAACTGTGATGATTTATTTTTTGTCACTAATACAATGGTAATTATGACAATGTAGTATCTTTCACAATTAAATTGTCACTATTAATATATTAATAGTGCCAAAATTTCTTTTATTACTAAGTTTTGTCACTAAAGCATGTGCAATTTGGCTCCAAAGTATTTTTCGCAGGAATGAATTGTAATTGTAATAAAACATATATTAGTAACTAATATTTTCTATTTGTTGTGACAAAACATAGTTTGGTCACTAATATTTTTCTCCTGTTGTGACAAAAGGGTTTACCTTCACATGACATTTTACTTTTTTTGACAAAAATTTTTATTAATAAAAATTTAATTAGTGACAACAAATTTTAATTAGTTAGTGTCTACTTAATATTGTCACAAAAACGGAATTATCACTATGGTCACTATTAATCGTAATTTCTGTGACCAAAAATTTTGTTGTCGCCTAATCATCAACTTTTTGGTATAAACATGATTGTCAATATAAACGTAACAAATTAATTATAACTATTTCTTGTTATAATTATGTATTAAAATTAACCACTGTAATGATTAATTCTTTTTCTTTTAATATAGGAATAATTTTTATAAGAAGTGAAATTATAAGCTTCGGAGATAAAATTAAATTGCACTTTTTATTTCATTTAAATATATACAATTAAATTTTACTTTTTATTTCATTGGAATATCCTATATCTCATTAAAATTAATGTAATTAGGTAAAATTAACATGTAATTGTTGTTCTTGATTGTATACTTATATAATAATCTTATTTGATATATGTCTCCTATATAATTCTATATTAAACAATTATATTTTGCAAAGAAATTTGAGGTAATTAAATATAATTAAGTTTCACAATCTTATATTCCGTTGGTAAAGTTAACTTTATTACAATAAATCTAATGAAATATTAAGAAAATTAGTTATTGAAATGAATATAAATTTTAAGTTCAAATGAAATTAATAAATTTTAAACAAAAATCTCATATATACAACTTGTTTGATAAGTTTATATTACTTCAATTTACCAAATTCTATCATGATATTAGTTAAATTTAATAATATTATTTGTGACAAACATGAACACATTAGTGATAAATTTATTGTAACCTATAATCTTTATTTAGTGACAACATTATTGTAATATATAACTTTCATATTTGTGACGAAATCTGTTACACAATATGGTCATTGGTGCAAATTTCTTTTACTACAAATGCAATGTCATTGTTGAATTGGTTGTTTTATTTGTGACAATAATAAACACATTAATGACGATATTTTTTGCAAGAAAAAATTTAAATTTTTGTGACAATGATACTGACACTTTTTCCATAAAATATTAGTGATCAAGAAGTAATAGATACGAATAAAAAAATAATAGGTGACAAATATTTTGTAACTATTTTCAATTATTTTAGTGGCTATATTGTTACAATAAAATGAAGTACAGTTATGACTTTATTCGTCATTACTTTATATTGTTTGTGTCGACAAATTTGTCATAAATATGTAAAGTTATTGTGAACCATATAGTTTTGTCATAAATTTCATAATTTTTAGTGTCAGTACTTTTGCACAAAAGTGCTGGATAATTATGATCATTTTTCTAAATTAGTCATTATTTCATTAGTGATAGAGGTATTTGTGATGATAGATGATGACTTTAAAATTTGGACACTATTAATAGTAGTGACTAATATTACTGCATTTAGTGACAACTTTTTCTTTCACTAAAAACAATTTCTTGTAATGGTTGTTTTATCATCTTATGATTTTTGTTGCAGAGGAGGATCTATTGATGGTACATATATAACGGTAGTTGTTGCAGAGGAGGATCAAATGAGATATAGATGACATAAAGGAATAACGACTACAAATGTATTGGCAGCATGCAAATTTTACTTACTATTTACGTATTTTTTAGTAGGCACATGATTATCGTATTTTCCTTGATACAATCGGTAATCCAAGACTCAAATTTTCAACACCATCGATAGGTAATGTTAAGATTTATAGGATTTGTATTCATGATATATACTTTTTATGATATCATTTATACTAATTATATTACCTCTATGGATACCTAGGTACATATTACTTGGTTGACTACAAAAAGAGAAGAATATTTAACACCTTAACCAAAGACAAGGTATCATTAATCAGAGTTTAGTGGTGCAAATCCAAGAGGATCTCGAGAAGTTTTTAATCGAGTTCATTCATCATTGAGAAGTTATATTTGCAGGGCTTTCGAAGCTCGATGGAAGATATTGGAGAAAATACCAAAGTATTCACTGATGGAAGATATTGGCGACCCAACTTTTAACATTATCGATCAAGATCTTGAATTTATACCTCCATATGTATTTCAAGATGTTGAAGTTAACTCTACATAAGAGGGCGTTGAAGAACAGAGAACTCGGGAGATGACAACTATTTGTGATAATATTGCTTTTAGCTTAACGACAGTTAGATGTCGTTATTAGATAATTATAAACATTTACTTTAAATGATCATGTTTATTTCTTTTGTCTATTTGAATTGTGTTGTTAAACTTCATTTATATTATTATATTTTGTGTTTGAATGTATTATAATTATAATTATATTTATATTTATATTTATATGTCATATATTTTTTATTAGAGTTATAAACTTATTTTTTGTAAAATTAAATATCTAAAATATAAATTCCTATGAGAATATTCAAAGAAATATTAAAATATAATACTCATGTTCTTATTTTTTTTAGAGTCATACCCTCATGAGTCAATTTACACATAAACAGATAATATTAAATAGTCAATTTTACCAAACGTCTTTAATAAATAGTTGATGTTATCTGCTAGTTAAATCAACTGATGTTATCCGCTATGAGCTAATCATTAATAGAATCAGGTAACAGCTAACACAATATGTTAATTGCCAAACAGGCATCACGAATTTAGGTAAGTGCAAGTTGGATATAAAAGTAGATTATTCAGCAGAAAATGTGGACAAGCATTGAAGCACGTGAACTTGTGTGATTAATGAACTCCTCATCCTAATTTTGCCGTATTTTTTAAATAAAATTTGGAAATTTATGAGGAAGAAATTAAAATATCCAGTAGAGATGGAGGCGGCACAGAGAACCAAACCCCCAAGCCTGCATCGGAATGTGCTCCAACAGCTAACATATGATCAGCAATATTCGCAGACCTGTAAACAAAACTACAACTAGCGTCTGGTATCTCTGACAAAAGAGATCTGCAGTCCTCAATAATCATACCAAAAGTGGAAAAATCATCAGCTAAAACACTGTTAATCGCATTAGCAACTAGTTGTGAATCTGTTTCAATTAATACTTGAGTCCATCCTTATCTTTTAATCCAGCTTAGGGCCTCTTGCACAATAATAGCTTCTGCAAATTTGGCATTAAAGAAACCAGGAAACCTCCATGCACGACCTGTAACAAAACTCGCAGTTGAGTTTCTCACAACAGCCCCAACACCCACGTAGCCCGCAGCAAAACCAGTTGAGGCATCCACATTTATTTTCAACCAATCCACTGGTGGTGGAGACCACGACCGATCAAGGTTCAAAGCACCATTTGACTCAAGGCCAGATTGCTTTGCCTCCTTCCAAGCATTCCAAACCCCCAAAGCTAGAGAAAGAACCGCACCTAGATTTCGACTACGTTGATGCCATACTATGTCATTCCTGTTGATCCATAGTGCCCAGCAAATCATGGCTATATGGCATAAAGCATTAGAACCAACCAAACCAGCCATTTAACTGAACCAGCCGCCAAAAGTTGTTGCAGAAGTCACACGGAACCCCAAAGTAGATAATTTCCACACTCACATGGCAAAAGGACAAAGAACAAGTGCATGGGAATTTGATTCTGAGCTTTTGAGGCAGAGAGGACAAATATCTGGGACCTGAACTCTTCTTGAACACAAATTCGTATGACAAGGTAGAATAATATCACAGATAGCTCGCCAAAGGAAATTGACCACTTTAGGCGGTACCGACAATTTCCATATCCTATTCCAGACTATAGTACGTTGAGGTTGCAAGAGGCACTAAAGGAGTCATCCTAAGCAAACGATAGGCACTTTTTACAATATACTTACCCTTCGAATCAAATTTCCAATAGAGCCTATCATCAGTCACATGGTTACTAAGTGGAATTGAGAGAATGTTGGCTACATCCCAATTGTTCAAGAGACGGTAGATCAAACTAGTATTCCATCTCCTGTGTTCAATAAGATCTTAAACAAGAAAAACATCAATATCTTGGGGTCTGGGCGTAGAGATATAGGAGTCAGCTTCATCGAATAACCATGGAGAATCCCATATGAAAATACGTGAACCTGAACTAACCCGCCAATAAAGAACTCTTCGCAATAAAGACTTGGATTCCCAAATACTACGCCAAACATAGCTGGGATTAGCCTCAAGGTCTGCTGCCACAAAACTGCAACTAGGGTAGTATTTAGCTTTTAAAACCCTTGCAGCCAAAGAAGTTGGGTTTGCCATGAGGTTCCACCCTTGTTTCCCCAAAAGAGCAATGTTAAAACCATGAATTTTACGAAATCCAAGTCCGCCAAATTTTTTAGGTACTGCCATCCGATCCCAAGCAAACCAGTGAATGCCTTGTGAATAGTTGCTACCACGCCCCCACCAATATCGGTTCATGATTCTTTCTAACTCCCTACAAAGCGTTTTTGGCAACAGAAAGAGGATCATGAGGTAGTTGGGCAAAGCTGTAAAACTTTTAACGGATCGATTCAATTCGCGTACCTGTATCCATGATTGATTTCGTGTTCGTTGTATGTTGATTC
>JAOQMR010000006.1:5378222-5395286 GCA_027563865.1 Erythroxylum pelleterianum | reverse complement strand
TTTACACCCATGATGGGTCTAAACGTCATCTTGCGAGAATAACCACTAATGGTGGTTATTCATAGATGATATATAAAGGCACGACTATGACAACGTTTGAGAGAAGATAGATAACTTACTCTGTGTAATTTTCTTTTGCTCTGGACGTTGGTGCCTTCAAATTTATGAAAAGGAGATCTCTGCGTTCTTTAATCCGTGGCATATAACAACTCATCAAGTATGTATGTTTTGTTTTTCTCAAGCATATACAATCGATCCTATGGTATATGATCTGTTTATATATTTCTAACATTATCTTTCTTTCTTACGAAGAAAGCAATTGATCTCATAAATTAAAACATGAAAATACTTAAACTAATGTGTAGGCGATTATTAGAGAATAAGTCACTGAACTAATCTGACAATGAGAATCCCAAATGGAATATTACTTATGTGTTTGTGGATTTTCTCATAATAATGGTTATATAATTGATCCTTAGACTTGAGATTATCAAGGCATCTCTTGTGAGAATTATTGTGTTTTGATGTTACTTATGAAATGTCCAAAGATAATTCAGTCGTAGTAATTAAATGCAGTATGAATCATATGGAGATAGTTGAGTAAGTTAACACAAAGAATTCATCACTCTAAAGTAATTAGAGAGAATGTTCTACTATTTTTATTAGTAGTGATTTATTGAATTATCTAGCTAAAGTGAATTAACATTTGAAAAGGAGTTTTCAAATTTCAATTATAAATCAATTACTAATTAACAAGAACGAATGTGATTGGACCAAAAGAGTAGACATTATATCCATACGCTGTCTAATTGGAATATTAGATGACGAAGGAATTAACTTATACATCATAACTATGCATGAACAGGTTATGTCAAACCACTTTGACATTCCTGATATTTGGGTGATCATGACATACTGCTAGACACCAATCTTGATCTATGATTATAAATTGTTTAATTGGAGAATTAAAGATAAATTAAAAAAAAGTTTTAATTTATCTAATTCTAATTGTGAATTAGAATTAGAATTTATAATCATTGCCAATATATTAGGAACCTAATGGTTCACACATCAAAGAGCAATTTATGAAACAAAAATCAATTTAATTAAGTTGGACTTAATTATAAAGTTTTAGAAACTTTAGGGATCAAATACGAGATATTTTATTTTATTAAAATTAAAATTAAAATAATTAGATTTTGATTTTGATTATAATTATAATTAAAATTTTTAATTTTAATAAAATTAAAAATTCCTAATGACGTTTCTATTAGTAGGAAGAACAAACAAATAAACTTCTTGTTCTTCCTCTTAAAAGCTGAGAAATTGCTTTGGTGGATACTGTTAGAGACTGGACAATTAAACAGTTTGTGGTTGACACAGTGAATAATTTGTCAAAAGATTTCAACAGGAAACGCGAATTAGGTATGATTCATATTTTGCAATTTGTGTTTTTATACAAATTATGCAATTATCAAGATTCAATTGAAATCCATTAAAAAATTGTTTTCTACTGCGTTCGTGAGTTGATCACGGTTGAATTCTAACAGTGATATCAAAGTCTTCGTTAATTGTTAATTTGAATTATATGCTTGATTGTTGTTGTTTTTGATAAATATTAAGGTTTTTATTACTGTTGTTGTCATGCTTTGGAACTGATCTTTTGTGTGCATCTGGAATTTTATTGATGCCTGTATATTTGTTCGTGAATCAATGGCATACGAGTCTCCATATGACTTGTTGTGTCTTGATTATTAAATTAGAACTTGTATCTAGAAATCGTTTCCATAACTGTTCACATGCGTGTATGTTTTGCATTTTTGCATATGGAAATTGTAAAAATCATATTGCCTTGTGTGTATACGAAGGTGATGGAAAATCATTTTCTATCACTTGTGCATGTTGCCTTTTGACAACTTGATTTGCTTATGCATTTTTCATGCCTTGCGTTTGCTCCATGTATATGCGTCTACTGGCTAATTGGTTTATGCAAAACTATGCATGATTTTTAGATTTGAAATTTTGTTTTCCTTGCAATGTTTTGCCTATGTTTTCTGCCTTTTACGTTTATTGGTTCAGAAGGATGTTTATCTCCCATATGTGCAAATAGTCATCGCCTATGACGGTTGTGAGTCGCTAGTGACATCAGGTGTTGCCTGCGACACCTGTAAGTCACTAGTGACACCAGGTGTCGCTAGTGACACCAGGTGTCGCCTGTTACACCAATGGTTGCTGGTGACACCAGGTGTTGCCTGCGACGTCAATGGGTCGTCGATGATGTCAATGGATGGCATCGCTGGGTCAATTAATGCCCTTTGAAAGAGGGACATGCCAACAGTTGGAGCGTTGAAGAAGAGGAAGTGTTCGAGGCGTTGGAGCGTTGAAGAAGAGGAAGAGTTCGATGTTTCTGGAGAAAGTGAACAATGGGAATGTGTGCACACACACTCGTCATAGTCCTTTAATTTGCGGTCTCATGCCTTTATTTGCTGTCTCCTTCAAGTCTTTATTTAATTTGCTCTTTTAATTTGTGCCGCACCACCTGTAGCTGTAGCCAATCGATTAGATAATTAAAATACTTCTAGCTTTCACTTCAAATTACATCACTTTGTATTTCGTCACCTAGAACATGCAAAGACACAAATTATCGTGGAAACACAAACAAAACATCACAAACGTCTGCTAAAAGAACATGAAACAAAAAGAATTAACATGACAAAAATGCAAGTTATCAATAACGTTTTTAAAAAATCTTAATCTCTATTAAATTTTGTTAATGGAGATTGAATTTGTTAATATTTCTAATAATATTGAAAATTTGTTTTTTGAATTTTGAAAATTTGTTTTCAAAAGGTACTTTTATTAGGATATTTTTGTATTTAATTTAATCGTTCAAGAGTTGATTTATTAAATTAAATAAGTTATGAAATCAGTAATTAGAATCAAGCAAAGGTTTTGAATAATTTCTTTCATCATTAGATTATGTTTAAAATTATTAATATAATAAGATTATATTATTTTAATGAGATCAAAATTTTTGAAATTTAAAATCCCTCTATTAAATATCAAGCACACATTAAGAATGTGATGGTTGCCTTTTATTATTTAAGAATAAAACCAGAATTCTGTTTATTGCTTGGCATGTTAAGTAAACTTAAGGTCACCTTATCCCGAATATATTTTATCTTAAATTGATGAGTCCTATTTAACTAAATTTGTATGATTTGGATGAGCAAACTAAATTGATGAGTCCTATTTAACTGGACGTCACTTTGCGGACTGGTTTAGAAACCTGAGAATAGTTCTCAAGCAAGAAAAGAAATTATATGTTCTTGAAACTCCTGCTCCACAAGAGCCTAGTTCAGATGCGACTGATCAGGTTTGGGAAAGATATCAATGTTATATTGATGATGTTGAGCAAGCCACATGTGTGATGTTGTCAAACATGTCTCTTGAGCTACAAAGGCAGCATGAGAATATGGACACACCTTTTATGATTTGGCATCTCAAGGAGTTATTTGGTGCACATAGTAGGGTGGAAAGGTATCAAATCTCTAAGGTGCTATTTCAATTCAAGATGGCAGAAGGATCTTCAGTCAACCCACATGTGTTGAAGACGATTGGGAATATTAAAAAATTAGCCCAATTAGGTTTTGTCATGGACCATGAGTTAAGCGTTGATCTAGTGTTGTAGTCATTAAGTTTGAGTTTTTCACAGTTCGTTATGAAATTCAACATGAACCAGAAGGACAAAATATTGCCTAAACTGTTGAATATGCTTAACACTGCGGAAGAGTGCCTTAAAAAAGTACCCAGTTCTGTACTTGTTGTGAATTCTTCCAAAGGCAAGAAAAAAGGGCTCTAAGAAGAATAAGAAAAAGAAATAGAAGGCTTCTACTAGTGTAGTAAAGCCCAAAGGAGGTGTCAAGAAGAAGAGCAATGATAAGGGTACATGTTTTCACTGCGGAGTCAATGGACACTAGAAGAGGACATGCTCATCTTATCTTACTTCCCTGAAAGATAAGAAACTTAAAGAAACTATCTCTTTAGGTACGTTTATGATTGAGATCAATCTTTCTACTTCTGTTCCACATACTTGGGTATTAGATACTGGATGTGGTTCTCACTTATGAAATAACATGCATATGTTAACATAGAGTAGATCATTGAGAAAAGGTGAAGTTGACCTGCGAGTTGGCAATGGAGCAAGAGTTACTGCATTAGCTATAGGAACTTATAGTTTAGCTTTGCCTTTTGTCCTTGTATTAGAAATTAATAATAGTTATGATGTGTTATTACAAAAAAAAACATCATTTCTATTTCTTCTTTGGATTTGAATGGATTTGTTTTCATTATTAAGAATAACAATTGTTCTTTATATAAAGATGATGTTTATTATGGATCTGGATTACTTACAAATGATTTGTATGAGTTAGATCTTGAAAGGCTGATTTTTTAACATAAATAGTAAGAAAAGAAAGTTAAGTGAACAAAATCCATCTTATTTATAGCATTGTAGGTTAAGTCATATCAATGAAACTAAAATCACAAAGTTACATAAACAAGGATATTTAGATCCTTTTGATTATGAATCATATGAAATATGTGAATCTTGTTTATTGAGAAAGATGACCAAACTACCCTTTAGTGGAAAGGGGCAATGTGCTAGTGAGTTACTAGAATTAATAAATTCAGATGTGTGTAAACCTATGTCCACTAGTGCTCGAGGTGGATACTCGTATTTCAATATGTTTACAGAAGATCATTCTAGATATGGTTATTGGTACTTAATGAAACAAAAGTCTGAATCTTTTGAAAAGTTCAAGGAATTTAGACTTGAGGTTGAGAAACAAACTAGTAAAAGTATTAAGACACTTATATTTCTCCTTTTGGGGATATGCCATCGAAACCGCCATATACCTTCTAAATAGAGTTTTATCCAAATCGGTTAACAAAATACCATATGAGATATGGACTGGTAGAAGACCAAAATTGTCACACTTAAAGATTTGGGGATGTGATGCTTATGTAAAGCATGTAATATCTGGTAAGCTTCAAGCTAAATTAGATAAATGCAAATTTATGGGGTATCCGAAAGAGAGTTTCAGATATCAATTTTACCATCGTATTAAGCAAAAGATGTTTGTCTTAAGACATGTTACATTATTAGAAATAGAATTTATTCTCAAAGAAAGTAGTAGGAGTGAGGTTGAACTTAGTGAAATTCAAGAGCCACAAAGACACATCGAGATGGAACAAGAACCCCAAGTTTATATATATGATGCACAATCGAGAGTTTAAGAGAGACATAGTGTGCGATGCATTAGGAGGATACATCACCCCTCATGAGATTAGATCTACATATAGAACAGGGGAAGGATAATGTATCGCTCATACATAATGAGCCTATAAATTTTAAAGAAGCAATATCTGACATTGATTCTTTAAAATAACATGAAGCTATGAGATCTGAAATGCAATCCATGTACACTAATCAAGTATTGACTTTGGTGGATGCGCCTGATGGTATTGTAGCTATTGGATGTAAGTGGGCTTTTAAGAAAAAAATTGACATAGATGGTAATGTACATACATACAAAGCAAGGTTAGTAGCTAAAAGTTACAAACAAAAACAAGGAGTTGATTTTGATGAAACCTTTTCACCAGTAACTATGCTAAAGTCCATAAGGATCTTATTGACTATAGCTACATATCATGATTATGAGATCTAACAGATGGATGTCAAAACTGCATTTCTTAATGAGAATTTGCAAGAGGATGTGTATATGACACAACCTAAAGGTTTTGAATCCAAGAGATTTCCTAATCAAGTATGCCAGTTACAAAAATCCATTTATGGACTTAAGCAAGCGTCACAGAGTTGGAACACCTATTTTGATGAGACAATCAAATAGTTTAATTTTATAAAAAATATGGATGAACCATGTGTTTATAAGAAGGTTAGTGGGAGTGCAGTCATTTTCTTAGTGTTATATGTGGATGACATATTGCTAATTAGAAATGACATCCCTATGCTACAGTCCATAAATGTTTGGTTATCTAAGAATTTCTCCATAAATGATATGGGAGAAGCAACCTATATTTTGGGAATAAAAATCTATAGGGGTATATTAAAGAGGTTGCTTGAGTTATCCTAATCTATATATATAAACAAGGTGCCAAAGAGTTTTAGCATGGAGAATTCTAAGAGGGGATTCTTTCCCATATCGCATGGGATTTCTCTCTCACAGAGTAAGTGTCTAAAGAAACTACCAGAGAGAGATAAAATGGATTGTATTCCATATGCTTCGGTAATTATCATGTATGTGATGCTACGTACTAGACCAGGTGTCTTGTATGCTTTAAGCATAACGAGCAAGTTTCAAGCTAATCTAGGTGAGGGTCACTGAATAGTTGTGAAAAACATCTTAAAATACTTAAGAAGAACTAATGTTTTGTTAGTCTGTGGAGGAGTTGAACTGAGAGTTTAAGGATATTCAGATGCTAGTTTCCAGTCAAATCCTGATGATAACAAATCACAGTTAGGTTACATCTTCACAATTAATAGTGGTGCGGTAACTTGGAAGAGTTCTAAACAACTAACTATTACAGATTCAACGACTGAGACAGAGTACATTTCAGTGTCAGAGGCGACAAAGGAAGCGGTTTGGATTAAGAAGTTCATTACTAAACTTGGAGTAGTTCCTAGCATTGTTAAACCTATAGTATTGTACTGTGACAACAACGATGCTATTTCATAGGCAAAGGAACTAAGGTCTCATCAATGATCCAAACATATACTCAGGAAGTTTTACTTGATCAGGGAGATAGTGGAACGAAAAGACATAATATTGGAGCGAGTTCTCACTAAAAAGAATCTTGTTGATCCTTTCACTAAGCCACTGTCTCAAAAGAGACATGATAGACTCATGGATGGATATGGTATTAGATACATAGGCGATTGACTTTAGTGCAAGTGAGAGATTGTTAATTTATTCCCTTATAGCCAATCATTTTGATGCAATTTGATGTATTACATTATTATTTATCAATGAAAAAGACATTCTTTATCTTTTGTATTATGTTAATTATATTTGTTGTTTTAATATTATAGGTAAAATCCCTGGAATAATTACTATGTAATTAAAATTATGATGAGATCATAATTGTGAGATTTAATTTATATTTACACATTATTCTAAATGTTTCTAGTTGTAGTTTCATTAAAATGGGATATTGTTGAAACGGTAAAACTGGCACACATTATATTTCTTTCTTATGAAGAAAGTAATTGATCTCATAAATTAAAGTATGGAGATATTTAAACTAATCATGTATTATGTTAATTATATTTGATGTTTTAATACTATACGTAAAATCCCTGGAATAATTACTATATAATTAAAATTATGATGAGATCATAATTGTGAGATTCAATTTATATTTACACATTATTTCTAAATGTTTCTAGTTGTAGTTTCATTAAAATGAGATATTGTTGAAACGGTAAAACTGGCACAAATTATATTTCTTTCTTATAAAGAAAGTAATTGATCTCATAAATTAAAGTATGAGGATACTTAAACTAATATGTGGGTGATTATTAGATAATAAGTCACTGAACTGACCCTACTATGAGAATCCTAAATGAAATATTACTTATGTGTCTGTGGATTTTCTTATAATGATGATTGTATAATTAATCCTTAGACTTGAGATTATCAAGGCATCTTGTGTGAGAATTACTGTGTTTGGATGCTACTTATGAACTGTTCTAGGACAATTTAGTCGGTAGTACTTGAATGCAATATGAACTATATGGAGATAGTTGAGTAAGTTAATATATGATTTGTTTAATATAGGATTTGTCACTCTAAAGTCATTGGAGAGAATATTCTACGGTTATTGATTAGTAGTGATTTATGGAATTCCCTACCCAGAGTGATATGACATTTGAAAAAGACATTTTTAAATTTCAATTATAAATTAATTACTAATTAGCAAGAATGAATATAATTGGACTAAAAGAGTAGACATTATAACCTTACTTTGTCCAATTGGAATATTAGATGACGAAAGGATTAAATTATACATCATAACCATGCATAGACAGGTTAAGTCAAACCACCTTGACATTTCTAATATTTGGGTGATCATGACATATTGCTAGACGTCAATCTTGATTTATGATTATAAATTGTTTAATTGGAGAATTAAAGATAAATTAAAGGAAGTTTTAATTTATTATTGTAAATTAGAATTATAATTTATAATCATCGCTAATACATTAAGAACCTAATGGGCTATACATCAAAGAGTAATTTGTGAAAGAAAAATCAATTTAATTAAGTTGGACTTAATTATAAAATTTGAGAAACTTTAGGGATCAAATATGAGGTATTTTATTTTATTAAATTTAAATTTAAATTAGTTATAATTAAATTTTGATTTTAATTATAATTAAAGAATTTGATTTTAATAAAATTAAAAATTTCTAATGATTTTTCTATTAATAGGAAGAACAAATAAAAAAGCTAGCACTTCTTGTTCTTCCTCTCAAAAGTTGAGAAATTGCTTTGATGGATACTGTTAGAGGCTGAATGAGTAAACAACTTGTGGTTGACACGGTAAAGAACTTGTCAAAAGATTTCAACAGAAAACACGAATCATGTATGATTCATATTTTGCAATTTGTGTTTTTATTCAAATTATGCAATTATTGATATCCAATTGAAACATGTAAATTTTTCCTTGCATTAGTGATTTGATGACAGTTAAATTCCAGTAGGATTATGTATAATATTCTACATGGAAATCAAACTTTAATAATTGGAATGCGTAGCATGTGGTTTGATATTGTACGTGCAATAATGTGGTGTAGATTAACTTCCAGTTGACTGGTTGGAATGGTACAATCGATGCTCTACTAAAGAGGTGTATTAGCTAGATATCCAAAGTTAATGAATTTTAAAGTTCACAATTACAATGTAAAATATTTAATTTTATTTTATTGGTTGAAGTCATGGAATTAAATATTTTTATTATTTCATTTCAGGGTTGACATTTGGATAATAAACATCAGCTTATCTCATGTTAATTTTGTGATCAGGGCATAAAAAAGTTTTTGGTGACTACTAAAGAACGAAATATAATCATATTTGGCTGTTGTTCTTAGAGACAGCATACCAACTTCAAAGAACATATAATGGTGCACATGAAACGCAATTTCACTAACAGGAACCATAAGTTCTTGGCTTAATGTCCCTTTCAAGTTGATTCGAGTTTTGAATTTCTATTCTATAGTCTTGCCTTAGTTAACAGGTACACATCACACCTGTGATTGTGCACAGGCTTGGATTTCTGGAAGCTAACATGTCAGACGATGGGAAATCACACCTGAAATTGTACATATAATCCACCGACGAATCTGTAAGTGCAATTTTGCCACCCTGCAGGTGGGTCATCGTGATTATCAATATATGAAACTTCTAACCACGGATAATTAGTGAAGCGATTCATCTCTATGGTTTTTACTTAGCCCTTTTGCTTCCCTTGATTTGCTGCAAAGACAATGGACGCGGCCTAAAGTAATTTATGATTGATTAGGTCATGAAAAGTTGTTTAGCTTCCCAAGCTTCAGTTACAAGTCTGGCACTAATAGACATTGATCTTGGCTTGTACGTAAGTGTATATGATTACATAGCAGAAAGATATATAATCATCATTTCACTTGGTCTAAAAGGATGATTGGAATAATTAGGTTTGCTATTAGCCTAATATTTCTGCTAACCACACATTAACCCAACGGACAAAGTAAAGCGAAAAGGAAATCTTATAATCAAAGGATGCTTAGTACTAGCACTACTGCTCCTGGTCTTTCTAGTTGATCCAAGTAACTATCCGACACATGAGGAGACATTACCAAGATTCCTAGCTGGACAAGAAGTGCCGAAGTGCCAATCGTCAGACTGACACGTGTAATGTTGGCGAAGAATAGACAAAGTGGGGCCCTTAAATGATTTGGCATGATGGGTCATGCGATACGAAAAGATACATGATATGATAATGACGATGATACATTATCATGGCTTTGTAGAAGTTGCCAAATGATGGAGTGCGAAGAGGTGTTGGAGATAAGGTTTCAGATGTGTTTCGCTCACCACAGCTAGTGGGAGTGCGGAGTTGTGCTCTTTGTTTGGCTTTTTGCATATTCCCTTTTGTTTTTTCAAATTCTTAGTCATACCAGCCGTCCATGTCGTTGAAGCCACCACTTTTGTCCCTAATTTCTACTGCAATTTGGTTCTTGATTGTAATCTACGTTTGCCACTAAGTGCCCTTTAAGCATTATCATTGGCATCTACCTCATCAATGATCAAAGAATGTTAGGATTCTTCTATTCTTATTGTGCATGCCTATACAAGTTGGGGCATCCTCAGAGATGGCATGCATTCCAAGAAGGAAGGCAACAGGTGCCAGCACCAGCTGTTAGTATTGGAAAGTGATACCAACATAGAGTTGATAGCATGTTTAGTAATGGCTTCTTTTCTCTAAGTTTGGCTAGTTTCTGAAGAGGCTATAAGGGTAGATAATTTAAGAAGAATAACACTAAAACTTCTCCAATAGTCAGCCTTAGCAGTTCAAGTCCTGTTTTGCTGGGATTGTCTACTTGTGCGCTTGACTAGCTATTTTACTTTTGTTAAGTGCAGGACTAGTCAAGCGACTGACGGCATGACCAACTCTGGTTGGTTCTTTATTGAGAACAAGGTACATGCAACCTTGAGATATGTTTACGGAACCAGACCGATTGATTCGAGTGACCTAAACTCATGAGATAATCTAAATTATTGAAATAAGTATGAGCAAAAGGACCAGAAAAAGGGGTCTATTGTTGCTAATCAGGCAAAAAGTATAATAATATGACAACGGCATGTTATATGACTTTGAGGAAGGGTATGGAATAAATTCCAAGTGCGACAAACAATAGTCTAGTCAGATTAACATAACCCACCTTGATTTTCATGAGATGAGCGAATCAGCATGCCACCGACTTTTCATAAAGCTAAGCTTCAGCTTACCCCACTCAGGATTGTCTTCACTCAACTATTTTTCGGGGTGGGACTTGAGCTTTCAAACCAGACCATCATGCCTTGCCCCTTTAATTGCAGTGAAAGGGAGAGACACCCATGTCAGCCGTCCACTTTACTTTCCTCCTCCAATTAACCCCACCGCTCGACTTATACATGTACAATAAGCCCTAGACCATAACATTGTATCTGAACTAATTTCCATACTGTATACCTCAATCAATTATCCACCTTGCATGTGTCGTTAAAATTAGAACATGTCAAGTCCAAAAGAGTTTTAAATAATCACTGTTTTCTTTTTTTTTTCTGTTAATGTCAATCCTAAAATTTAAAGTTTTAATTTCTCAAACTCACATTCAGGTCAAAATTAAATACATGTTAATGCATTTTTACAAATGATTTAAACAACTAAAACTCTTAATATATATCTACTATTTAACGAGCATATAAAACAATTATTAAAGTCAATATCAAATAATAATAAAAAATTCTACAAAATTTATTAAAATAAGAAATTATCTATTTATAAGATAGTAGGGTCCAACTCATATAAATAATAAAAACTTAATCTCATCTTATGTTCTCAACCTCCTCTTTCTCATATGATAAATTTTGAGCTTAAGCTTAACTTCACCCTGAAAGGTACCTTATAAGAGGATGTTTGCCATTGATTTATAAATCATTTAAACATTTTTTATTTGCTAAATGTAAGGTTCTTGACATACCTCCCTTAGCTGAACATCTGATGGATATATTGAACAAAGAGTTACAATAGGTAGGATACCACATTCAACCATTGAGATAAGTTTAGGCTATGAAATCATGATAAATTTGAGTCTAATTCTACCACAAAAGGCACCTTATAAGGAGAGATTTGTCATACATTTATAAACCATTTTAACATTCTTTACTTGCTCAATGTGAGATTCTTAACACATGTCTCTCAATTAGACATCTAATAGGCATATTGAGTAGAGGGTTACAACAGGCTGGGTGCCACCTCCAACCATTAAAATAAGTTTAGGCTCTGATATTATAATTAATTTAAACCTAATTCCGTCTCAAAAGGCACCTTATAAGGAGAGGTTTGTCATACATTTATAAATCATTTTAACATCCTTTACTTGCTCAATATGGAATCTCTGACGTTATATACAAAATAATAAAAAATAATATCCCTACCTATTGTCAAATAAGAAAAAAAAACTTAAAAAAACTAAAAAGGATAAAATTATACAACATTTTACTTAATTGACGCTACTAATCTCTTCAAAATATCTACTAAAGAAAGAAAACTTGAAAATATATAATTTTAGCAAAATCATATAAATACAAAATAAAATGGTGTCGACTAAACCACATAACTCCGTATACATGGTTAAGGTTGGTGTCAACTAATCTGTTCTGGTCAATGGATCCATATAAGTTCAGATTTAACTCCAAATAATGCGTCCTAGACAGCAGAATAGTAAATGCATGCCTATACTAGTACCTGTTAATTCACCATGTCATGAACTTGTAGACGCAGCAATCAGCATTTGGCTCTGGTCGGGTCGGCTGGACCGGTTTTACCAGGCTCAGCTCCAGGCTCGGATGATGACAGCCCAACAACTACGGCCCGCTCGGTCCATCAGGAGTTAGACTCACATGCAAACGTGAAGACCTACGTAAACCTAGCATCCACGGCATATATATAAGGTACTATTTCTACCGGATGGAGGTACGAGAATACAACCTTGCTCTTTTCTGTTTACATAAGCCAAAACCCTACCAAAATACTGACTTGAGCATCGGAGGGGCCTCCCGGGAAACAATTCTCGGCCCGCCGTTATCTGTTTTGCAAGAATCTCACAGTCAGAATCGCGCAGGCCGTGGACCAAAACAACGACGCTCAGCCTCAGCAAAATCCGGCTGAACCAGGCTCCAAATAGTGTTCCAACTTCCAAGAACAGAATGATAAACGGCCATTTTAGCGTCGATTAGTATGTTCTGACTAACCATACTCATCATCTGGCCTCATAACCATGCACAACCATCGCATTTTTAAAGCTTTAAATCATATAAACAACAAAATTCATTTATTTAACACACAAAACATATATATGAAATTCTCGTCTAAAAAAAATACATCTACAATATAATTTCGAGTTAGATATAGGTGATCTCTAACATTAGAAACTACAAGTTACATATCTATTAATTTTCATATATCTAAAAATTATTCAAAACATACAAAATTCACATAAAATTCAATTTTACTAAATTCTCCTATTTGAATTTGTTATAGCTCATGGTATCTTCTTAGGAACTGTAAATATTTTTTTAACTTATTCAATAATCTCAACTTAATATTTCTATCAAAAGTTTTGTTAAAACACTAAATAATGTTCAATTTCAAGAACATATTCTTTTATTGCACTATCCTAGTGGTTTCAATTTAATAACATTTTACACTATCTTAATAATTACACAAACTCAATAAATCAATCAAGCCCCTAAAACATAGCACTTCAACTATAAGTTTATGAAAAAAATTATAATAAAAAATAAAAAATAAAAACATGAAAATAAAAATCAAGGTCGATCCCATTTCTAATGAATATTATATTTAGATATATAATACAAGCAATTTAATAAGCAATTTAAAAATACTTATTTTTTACAACACTGGACCCATAATTGTTACCTGTTAAATGTGCTTACATAAACCACAAAATGTTTTCTCCTCTTTAAAGCTCGAGCTTACCAAGTGGTAGGCTTAAGCATCCCCTTGGCCCTTTTCATTGGTTCTTCTTTTACTAATATCTTAGATATATTCCTTTAACATATTTGTTTTTGTATGTCCATATTATGCTACTTCTTACTCTTTTTTTATAATTTTCTTTAAATCTTTGAATTATTTAGACTATATAATGGTTTGTCTTGGTGTATTTTTGTAACAATGTCAATGTCATCTTAGCTCACGTGAGTTTTGTTCTCCATCTTTTAGTGAGTGTTTTACTATTATTTTTGTGCTTGTATAAATTTGTTTTGTATTGTTAAATGTATTCATCTCTTGTTATAGAGAGTGACCTTCAAATTTTGGAGATTTCTCTTATTTAACTGGTATTAATGACTTTATCATAAAGTCCTTATGATTTGGGCGCCAATTTAACCTCTTATACCTAACTTGGTATTAATTAAAAACAAAAACTAAGATAAAGGAAGGAATAAAACGAGGGCTATTGGAGAGCAAGTGACATAAGATAATAGTAATAACCTGATGAACAGCAATTAACCTTGACATAAAAAATAGAATAACGAGAGAAAGTACCAAAAGGAAAAAGGAAAACAAAAAAAAAAAAGGAGGAAGCAACCTAAAGTGAAATGATATCAGCGACACGACCACTAGATCTGTCTGCTCTGTTACCCTTTGTAGGCTGTCCAATTAGCTTCATCATGGGAGTTACGGACAATAACATGGGCAGCAACAAAATAGAGTATACAAACAAGACAATTCGCGAAAGTTGTTGATACATGCCCAAGAGGACTTTGCTCTATAAGCTTGTCTACAAACCGTTTCCAAAGGAAAACAAACAATAAGAATGATGAGGTAATTTTGATATTTTTATACAGTTATTACCAGGAAACTGAAGCTGATAGAGATAATGACAGTCCTGGCAATGGAAATGGCAGCGAGATTGAGATCACCCAGATGGCCAACAAATACCTAGGTAATGATGATCATCAAGAACATGGCAAGTTAAGTGACGATTGAGGAATCCGTAATTTTCAAACAAAGAACTTGTGTGACTTTATTGAGGTGGATATTGTTATTGTCTATATTCCTCCACCTAATTTTCTCCATAGATATCTAACAGCAAGATGAATTTTTACTTTTTTCTTAGTGATTTTCTTCTTTATTTGAATTTTAAAAATTTAGATAGTTAACATTTAAAAAAAAAGTTAGATGCTAAAATGAAACATTTTGAAAGATTTAGACCTTCTTATTTTTTTTTTGTCTCAAATGAAAACTAAAAGAAAAGAAATAAATATTTCAAACGGCCCATGATGTTACAACCCCACATAACGTACCTGACATGATGGGTTTGGTTGGTTAATGGCTTACAATTTCTTAGTTGGAAACGTGGGTAGGGCTCAAAAGACCGACAGAGTTGACACAAATTATATGGCATGAGGCCCAAAAAAGAGGTTTGTAGTGTGGGATAGAGCAATTCCTTCATATGGACTGTTTCAATCTACACATCCACGTGACATACTTATGCAGTTATGCTTGTGTCTTTTCCAAATTGGTGGAGGGTGAGTGACTTTACAAAACTTGGCACCGTGCACGTAATATTAGCACTTCTAACACAATGCCGGTCTCTAAATTCTAATGTTCCTTCCTACCAAAATTCTTTGACAGTTCTGGCGTGAGATAAACTTCCATAAGACCCAATACTTTATGAGTTGTTAACCTCTCTTAAGGGCTGTCCGATGTCAATACAAATGAAAAACTTAAACAGAGCGGTCCAAAATTTTCTCTATACAAGGGTTAAGCCTTGCTTCGACCTTTGTAGTTTCAACATTCACGTGTAAAAAAATATAATTGTAAAAATTCAATTTTATAATTATAATCTAAACTTAAAGAAGTAACAATTAAATACTTAAATTTTCAATACTTTTCAATTATTGTCTAACATTAGTATTTTCGTTAACATTGTTGATTTGACTTATCATATAAGAAAGAAATCATAAGCACTTATACACGTCAAATTTAATTAAGTTTAACTAAATTATTTTATTTTAGGATTAAAATCTCTAAATTAAATTCACTGCCTAAATCGCTGAAATTGAAAACCTTAAATCAGTTCATTATTTCACGGAAAAAAAAAGAGAGTCTAAGGCGGCAAATTGAGATTTCATTCAGATTGTTAGAAACTCTGTCATTGTTGCCTCACAATAGAATGATTGAGTATCGTTGTCATCTCGCTCTGGTATGACAAATTAGAGATTTCAATTCAAAAACGAAGTAGTTTAGTCAAACTTAATTTGTGAAACTTAATTAAGTATGATGTGTATAAGTGTTTAAGATTTCTATCTTATACGACAAGCTATGTCAGCAACATTAACGGAAATATTATCGTCAAGCTAGAATTGAAAAAAGCTTAAAGTTTGAGTATTTAATTGTCATATTTTACGTTCGGCCTATAATTGAAAAATTGATTAAAGTTGGAAATTTTTTTAATTAACCTAATTTAATAAGTTACGAAAGGATTTGACTCAAACTAATAAAACAAGATTTACTATAAAACTTAAGTCCACTTTGATTATTTTAACAAAGTCCATTTCGTTGATCCCATCAAGAATTAAACTCACTTCCTCCTCCCTTAGGTTTAAACCCATTGGAGCCTTAACATAGGCTTAACGTTTAAACAGAACTTGGGCCTGAAAATTAACTTCATCATGAACCTATTATCGTTATTAGTCTTTTCAATCTTTGTAAATTCTTGAATTTATCAATTGTGTATTTTCTTTACTTTTTTCTATTTTTCAGTTTTCCTTTTTATATATGCATCCCATAGGTCTAATTTTGTTCTAAAAAAATATTTAATATTCTTCTGCCGTCTTTTCCTTCCTGAATCGCTTGCTCTCACTTATGCCCTCAAAGCAACCCTTAAGCCTTGTTTGGTTTGAGGGTTAATAATGGGATGAGATGGAACGTAACACACTTCCATCGTTTGTTTGAAAGTTTCATAATGGAATGGAATAGACTGGGATGGAAGCGGAAGGTTTCATGTTACGTTCCATTCCATCTTAAACAGTGAAAATAAGAAACCTCCGATTCGGGGGGTTTAGGATGAAACGTAAACTAATAAATACATACTACCTAATATACCCTCAATAATTCTTCTTAATATCAACTATGACCAAATCATAATATTAATATATTAAATAGAATATAGTAATATTTAATATAATAAATTTTATTAAATAATTAATA
>JAOQMR010000006.1:5363052-5376559 GCA_027563865.1 Erythroxylum pelleterianum | reverse complement strand
GATCCCTATTCGAATACTTACAACCCAGGATGGAGGGATCATCCTAATTTTAGATATGGGAATGGGCAGCAAGGACAGAGTAGTCAGCAGCGTCAGCCTCAGCCTCAACCGCAACAGCAGCAGCAGCAGCAATATCCGAGGCCTAATTATGGCGACCGAATTTCCACCTTGGAGGATCTCATGTCACAATTGACTACGGCCCAAATGACGACCCATACGCAACTACAGAGTATGCTTCAATTTCAGACTGATTCAGCACAATTTCAGGCTCAGAGTACTAAAAATTTTCAAGAGCTGAGGGAGCAAATTAGTCAATTGAGCTTAGGGTGGCTACAAATACTTACATCACTTTTATTGATTTATTTTCTCATTATGGTTTTATTGAGCTTTTTATGAGTAGTATATTTATTTAAAGGCATTTAAAGCCTACAAAGCAAAAATGAAACTTCAATAAAGGAAAATAATCAAAGTAACTCATTTGGACAAAGGTGGTGATTATTACGAGAGATATGATGCAATCTTGAATCTTTCTAAAGTACCTAGAGGAGTGTGATATTGATGCTTAATACATAATGTCTGGTATACCTTAGCAAAATGGAGATATAGAAAGGAGAAATTGTGTATTTCTTAACATGGTTCAATGTATGCTGGCAACCTCTTCCTTACTAGAATTCTTATGGGATGATGCTTTAAGAACTGCAGCTTATGTTTTGAATAAAGTGCCCATCAAGTTTATTCGAAAGATTCCTTATGAGCTGGGGTAACAAAAGAAATCCACTTTGCATCACTTCTATGTTTAGGATTGTGGAGCATAAGTGTGACCCTACAATTTGGAATCCAAAAAACTTGATCTTAAGATTGCTAATGGGTACTTTATTGATTATTATGTGGGGATCAAGGGGCTCTAAGTTCCACTATCCATTATATAACACCAGGGTTATTGAATTAGATCGAGCTATCTATTTTTAAGACGACGTTGGTATAAGCCATGAGTATAGGGAAATTATATGCAGAAAACGCACAATTATTGTCTCTGTACATGTTGCTTTCTCTCCACCAGTTGACCTTATAGTTCACTACCATCCAGTAACCATTCAAAATAAATCCATTTAGCATGTAGCACAAGAGGATCAATATGTAGTTATAAAAGATAAGGAGATTAAAAAAGGCTTGCAAACCTACAATCTTTGATATTGTATTGTATACTTGCAAGAAGATGAGTATGACATTTCATATCTAATTTACTAATAACAAGTTCATATCTAGTCATCAATCTAATTTTTAGATGGATTATGAAGAGATGAAATTTATATCAAAAATGAAATGTGAAGCTTATTAGAGTTACCAAAAGGTTATAAACTCGTTTGATGCAAACAAATATTCAAGACTAAGCATAATGCCAAACGTCAAGTAAAGAGGTATAAGGTATGGCTAGCAATTAAGGGTTATAGCCAATAAGAAGGTATTGATTACAAATAAACCTTCTCTCATTTTGTACTAAGGATTCTTTATGAATCATTACGGCAATTATAGTTCATTTTGACCTAGAGCTTTATCAAATGGATAAGAGAACATATTTCTTAAATGAAGACTTAAGTAAAGATGCCTAAATGGTTCAACATACTGGTTTTAAGGTAGTTAAGAAAAAAAAACATGGTAGAAGTTCTAAAAGTCAATTTATAGGTTTAAAAAAGCTTCAAGGCAGCATTATTTTAAGTTTAATGAAATTTTCACTAGTAATAGTTTTAATTATTGATCAAATATATATAAAGGTTAGCGGGAGCAAGCACATATTTCTAGTTTTATATATTAATGATATCATGCTCACTGGTAATAATAATAATTTTTTATTGAGATAAAATAATTATTATTTGGCCATTTGGATATAAAGGATCTTGATAATGAATCATATGTTTAAGCATACAAATTCTTTATAATACCAATAGTATTCTCATATTACCCTAAAGCACCTACATTGATCATACCTTGAAGAAGTTTAATATAATATCTGGTTCTTTTATAAAGACGTCAATTATAAAGGGACAAGTTCTCTAAGGCCGAATATTCTCATAATGATATTAAGAGATATCAAATGATAGCAATCCCTTTTGTTTTACTTATTAATAACTTGATATATGCTCAAGTATGCACACATGTTGATATTGCCTTTTGTGGTTGGTGTGCTTATTAGATACTTGAATAATCTTAGATGAAGTCATTAGAAAGTAGTTCAAATTCATGAGGTATTTTCAAGCATCAATAATCTTATATTGACATATCGACATATTGACAATCTTGAAGTGATTGGTTTCAGTGACTCTGATTATACAAGTTGCATGGATTATAAGAAATTCAAATTATAGATACATCTTTATGATGAAAAGAGGAATTGTTTTATAGAAAGTATCAAAAGGACACTTGCAAATTCTTCGATTATGCAGACAAAGTACGTGACATGTTATGAGGTTACTTGTCATGTAATATGGTTATAGAACTTTATTTCATCATTGGTTAGTTGTCATGTAATATGGTTATAGAACTTTATTTCATCATTGAGAGTTTTAGAGTCCATTTTGAGGTTGTTGAAATTATACTGTGACAATTTTATGACTATATATTTCTTCTTCTAAGTATATTGACATTAAGTTTTACCATGTTAAAGAAAAAGTTGCAAAGTCTCTAATTACTACTAAGCACATACTTACGAGTAAGATGTTGAAGGACCCACTAACTTAAGGCTTACTTATCTATATGTTTCAGGAACATGTCTCCTACATAACTGTTAAGAGTTTCGTTTTCTTAAAGGGAGGGGCTTTTGTGTTGTTAGTGAGGTATGTATGTATATGCAGGTAATGTACTTGCAAAAGCTTAAAGATGGACTTGGTATATCAACGTTTTTTCCACAATACTAACAATTAAGCTTCGCTCAAGTAACATGGGTTAGAGAGAGACTCTTCTTTCTCATTAAATCAAATGTCCATACCACTCAGATCACTCTAGCTTCCTACCTCCTCCACCATCTCATCTTCCATTTTCTCCTTCTGGTTGTTTTTCACCATCCCATCTGGTCTCCCAGCTAAACCTCCATATTCCATCCACCACCATCCTCCTCTTTCTACAACCTTTATCAAACTAGGGACATTGTTGTTTATGCAACCATAAAATATTTCTCGCCTACTTCTCATTACCATTAAAAAACTTACATTCCCTGCACAAATCTTTAAAACACTGATACCTTACCAAAACTAGCTTTCCTTTTACTTTTTCTCTTACAATGACTGACACTACAACCCTAAACCCTTCTGAATTTACCTCATTACCCTCGACCAACTCACCACCTTCTTCCTCATCTACTCCACCGATCCACAGCTCTGCAAACCTTCATGAAAATTCCTATTCCCCTACCAAATCCTCTTCGGCCCATTCTTCCTCTCCACACCCCTAAAAAACACCCAAACTTCAATTTCAGACTTTCCTACTAAGAAAGCAGAACCAATAGATGGAGTCTCAACAATAAGAGCTAGGAAGACATGGAAATACGTTGTGGGAGATGACTCTGACTCTCCTTTGGTGTTTAGTTCTCTAGTAGAGCTTAAAGGAAAACTAATGGTGGCTCCTAGCCTAGAAATTCTATAGGAAGGAGCTAGAACAAGGGAGTCTACCCTAGTGGGCTTTTTCATTTACAAAAGACCAACATTTCCAGTGATACAAGCTTGGTCTCAGAGGATTTGGAAAGGAAGAGGTTTAATGGAGGTAATGCTCACTGAGGAGGATAACATTATCTTTACTTTCTCTTTAAAAACAGAAGCACAAAAAATATTTGAAGAAGGTCCATTGCACATTTCACAACTACCCTTATTTCTTCAAAGTTGGCAGCCGAAAATGGAACTAGAAAAAATCATAATGAAAAACATTCCACTATCGGTAAACATTCACAATATTCCTTTAGAATATTGGACTACCGAAAGCTTAAGTATGCTAGTTAGTTATTTGGGAAAACCTATATGTATGGATGAAAATACAGCATGGTCGGATTTGCTAGATTATGTGTGAGTATGGATATCTCCAAAGAAATGAACAATTGCATTCCGATTTTAAGGTTGGCAAATGAGAATTCTCTTAGAGAGGATAGAGTTTTGATTACATACCAATAGAAACCATCGCTTACGTTGCGTATGGTTACTGTCTCTATTGGTGGAGATAGATAACAAAACACAAAAATCCTGTGCCTCGCAGTGTTTGGTTGCTGACCTAACTTATTTTTGTTCTGACTTCTGATCACAGAAACATAAATTTTTTGTTTCCTTCCAAAACCGTGAGGCAAGATTTTTTTCCCTATGACAGAAACAAAACACAAAAGCAACTTCCAGAAATACCCCTTCCCTTATTATATATAATTAATATATAAATATATAATAATTATATTATATATAATAATTAATATATTATATAATAATTATATAATAATTATTTTCTCAGTAATTTCTCATAATTCACAATTCTAGCCTTAACATAGGTAACGGGATGTTACACTCATTTCATTAAATTTTTATGTTACTCATTTTTTAAATTCATTATTTATAGATACAATTAAATTACTAATACAAATCATTCATTTTAAAACAATCAATGAATTACATATTTCCAATCATATTATATTGCAGGGGTACTTTAGTCTTTGACACTATTTTTTATGTTCTGTCAACTACAACCAAACACATTTTTGTCCTCGAGACAAACACAATTTTATTTGTTTTGTCCATCACAACCAAACACCTCACTGTCTCCAATTTTTGTTCTGTTCAGTCTCCAAATTTTTGTTTCGTTCCGTCTCAGCATATGGATCACAATAACCATACGCAACGTTAAAGCTCAACGTAAAGAATGGAGACCTACAGGGAAAATCTTCACGAGAGGAGACTATTGGGAGGTGATGGGTATAGAAAAGAGTGATTCGAAGGGATTGAAAGAGGATGAGAAGGATGAACAGGTTGCTGAAATTTCTAAACCAAGTCAGTTGGAAGAAGTCTCTCCTAAAATTGGGGGAAACTCTCCTGAAAAAACTGCCTAGATTCAGACAAAAAAGGAGGATCAGATCTAATTTTGTTGATTGACCAAAATAATGCTCAAATGGATAATGAGGTGAAAGGACTAGAAAATTGTGATACAAAACAAGAAGCAGAAGTCACTAATCCCTAACAGAATGAACATGGCTTTCAAAAGGCTGAATCACTGAATGGAGGAACTCAAGAGGAGCATTTTGAACAGGTGACTTCTAGGAAAAGTAACAGGAACAGTATGAAAGGCTCCAAAGGTAAGAGCAATCTCTTATGACTATGATAGTATGGAATGTACGTGGAGTAAATAACCCTTCAAAACTTAATGCTTTAAGGGATTTTGTCCTCAAGGAGAGACCTTAGTTTTTTTTTGTCTTTTTGAAACTAAAATTAGGGAAATAAGTTTGAACAAGCTAGGCTGTTTGGGTACGAAATGACAGTTATTATCCAACCACCAAAGCTATGCCCATGGTAAAATTATTATTGCTTATGATGGTGATTCAGTGGAAGTGGAAGCCCTTGAAACAAATTAGTAGTTTATTCACACTAAGATCTACTTCAAGTTGGAAAACACTAGGGTGGTAGCTACTTTTGTATATGGTCTTAACCTTGGATTTCAGAGGATTGAACTTTGGAACTCTATCAAATGGTTAAATGCCTTAACAAATTCCCCATGGTTAGTGTGTGGAGATTTTAACACCACACTATTCAAATCTGAAGCAGAGGGTAATTGTAACTTACACAATTACTCTTCAGATATGTATGATTGTATGCAGGAGGTGTAACTTACAGATCTGAAGTCCAAAGGCCATAGATTCACATGGTCTAACAAACAAAGTTCTAATTGGCATATCAGGAAAAAGCTGGATAGGGCTTTGGTAAATGTGGATTGGCTTAATTCCTTCTCAAGAAGTAAAGCAAATTTCTAGACCCTGGTATTTCTGAACATACCCCTATTAGGATTGATAATTTGTTCAATTCTGTCAAAATCCTTCATCTTTTTAGATTTAATAATTTCTTGGCAACTATGGAAGGCTTTCATGAAGCTATATTGAAGGGGATGGAGGATGACTATTTTGGGACAAAACAATACATTTGTTTACAAAAGCTTAAGTCAATTAAGCAAGAACTGAAATCCCTCAACTCTAAAGGAGGACAAAATCTTTCGAAGGAAATTGATAAGGCTAGAGATAAATTATCAGCTATCCAAACTTCATTGGCAGAAAATCTTACAGATGGTTCACTAGCTTCGACTGAAAAGGAAGCCCTAAAGGATTACTTGCAAAAGGTGGATAACCAAAGCTCTTTATTGAAGCAGAGATCCAGAGTTAGCTGGCTAAAGGATGGGGACAGATGTTCAAAATTCTTCTTTAATTCTGTGCAAGCAAGGAGGAATGTCAACAGAATCACGTCTATAACAACTGAAGATGGAGAAGTAGTGGCTAGACAAAAATGATTAGCTAAGGAAGCAGCCTTTTTTTATAAGAAACTTCTAAGCACAATAGATTCCTCTCTTATCATAGGAGATGAACTTAGGAAGTTTGCCATAGCAAGAATTCTTGAACACATGGTTTCCTTATTAATTAGGCCTGTAACAGACCAAGAAATAGAGAGGATGGTTTTGACATGAATGGCTCCAAAGCACCTGGCCCTGATGGTTTGAATGGATTCTTCTATCAAAAACTTGGAGTATAGTGGGGGGGGGGTGTGGAGGGGTGTTGGTAAAGGAGACAATTCATGAGTTCTTCCAAAGAGGGGTAATGCTAAAGGAGATTAATAAGACATTTCTCTGTCTAATCCTTAAAAATTCAAACCCATCCTATTGGAATGAGTTCAGACCTGTTTCTTGCACAAATTTTCTCTATAAGATCATTGCAAAGATCTTGACAAACAAGCTGAAGGAGGCTCTCCAGTCTCTCATCAGTGAAAATCAAGGAGCTCTTATGAAGAATAGGGATATTGGGGACAATATTTTTATAGTCCAAGAGTTAATGAAAGGGTATAATTGAAGGAAAAGTCCTCATAACTAAACCATCAAAGTGCACCTACAAAAAGCTTTTGATAGTGTGAAATAGAGTTTCTTGCTACAAACTATGAAGGTCATGGATTTTCCTTATAGGTTCTTAAGGTGGATCCGGGAATGCATCACTACTACTTCTTTTGGAATTCTAATGAATGGGAGCCTTATGGAGATATTCAAAGGCAAAAAAGGACTTAGGCAAGGGGATCCTCTGTCACCTTACCTGTTCCTAATTTGCATGGAGGTTCTTATTCAAATGTTGAAGTATAATTCGTCTATGGACCCAGGATTTAAATTCCACTCCAAATGTAAGAAGATTTCACTAACAAATTTATGTTTTGCAGATGATCTCATACTCCTAAACAAGGCAAATGTCCATTTAGTCTCTCTTTTGATTAGCACTCTCAATTCTTTCAAGAAGATGTCAAGGTTAAGTATTAATCTTCAAAAGAGTTACTTCATGCTTTCAAAAAGTGCTTCTCACCTTTCAAATGCATTGACATTAGCTACGGAAATGGAATTAAAAGAACCTCCTTTCCTATATTTGGGAATTCCAATTTTATTTAGGAGACTAAGGTTTTGTGAATGTGTTCCTCCAATTGAAAATGTTCAGAAAAGACTGGGTTCTTAAAAAAATAGAGCTCTATCCTATGGAGGGAAACTTCAACTCTTAAAATCAGTTATATCATCAATGCAAACTTACTGGTGTTCCTATCTATTTCTTTCCAAGGGGCTTATTAAAACAATGGAAAAAATGATGAAATAGTTCTTATAGGGGAATAGGAATGGAGAGAAATGGAAAGCAAAAGTCAGCTGGAAGAGTATCTGTCAACCTAAAGAAGAGTGGGGATTAGGACTGGAGTCAATCACCAAGAATAACAGAATACTTATGACTAAGAGAATCTGGAGAATCTTAAGTGATAAGCAGTCACTGTGGATCCAATGGATCCACATTTACATATTGAAAGATGGGAGCTTTTGGGCTCTAAGACCAAAAGAAAGTTATACTTGGTTCTTTAACCAAATTCCAAAAATGAAGGATGAAGTGCAACAGAATATCCCTTGTCAAATAGGGAATAGGGAAAGATTTTCTTTATGGTATGATAATTGAAATGGGCAAGGTGCATTATTTCAAAATCAGATGGCAAGAACCCTTCTGGTAAGATTTCCTTTGAATACTAAACTCAAAGAAATTATTATAGATGGAAAATGGTCATTATCTATTGATGAAACTAGACTACTGTCCATACCACTGTTCAGAAGCCTTGGAGAAAAGGATACTTATTTATGGAAAGGGATTTCAGTATCAGAAATAACATTAAAGGAAGCTAAGAAATTAAGGGAGGGGACTTCTAATAGAGTAGAATGGTACTCTGTGGTTTGGAACAAAGTGTTTAGACCTAAAACTAGTTTTCTGCTTTAACTAGCGATATTGAACAGACTCAGCACAATGGATAGGCTACAATTCCTATCCTCCTCAAATATGTGTATCCTTTGTAATCTAAAGGAAGAGACTAGAGACCATCGTTTCTTTGAGTGTGATTACTCAAAAGAAATATGGGCAAAAATCGTAAGACTAGGTACTGATGTTCCAATCTCAAACAATCTCCATGGAATACTACTGGAGTTACCTCAACTACTTATGTCAAAATTTGACAAAGAAGTGATTCTAATCTCAATGGCCACATGCACTCAAGAAATTTGGAGAGAGAAAAACTACAGAAGATTTGAACAAAAGTCAAAGTCCCTTCCCTCAATTATGGAGCAAATTGTAGCTAGCATAAGAGAACAATTGATCACAAATTAGTTGAACTCCCATTATAGCAGAGGAATAGCTCTCATATGGAGAATCTAAACCTAGCTCCTTATCATTTAGTAATGTTAAACCAGAGTTCTCTATCTACTATTCAAGCATTCATCATTCAAGATCATCAATGACAAATCATAACTCTATGAATAAAAACAAGGAAGAAGTGGTAGTGACTCACCTTCAAAGTAAAGAAATACTCCCTTCTCGGCCCTGGATATAGTTTCCCTCTATCAGAAGCTGAAGTTGTGTCATAATGAAATTAAAGTGCATAAATGAGCAAAATACATGTAGATACCTACCTGAGAGAGACTCCTTCAAAATGCATCGCTTTTTCCTTTGGTCAGCAAGGTCTGGAGAGTTGCGAGAATAAGATTAGATTGCCCTAAATTGCAAAGAATAGAGGAACTACTAACAACGAGTTTTACCTGAGACAAGCTCCATTTAGTGCGGAAAAAGAAAGAGAAGAAGAGAGGGACAACAAAGGCGACACCTTCGCCTAATTTTTCCTGATTTCGCCCTAGCCCATTCCCAATCGAGAATCTTCTGAAACTGTCGAGAAAGAGGGAATTGGTTATACCCTAATTAATCATCAACATATATGAGACTCACTACGGCGACATTTTATTCTTGGCCTTTTAGTTGTTTGTTTTGTATTCGGTAGTGAAATTTTAATTAGAGGATCAGCGTTTTAAAGGTCATTTGGCAGATCCTTTGTTGTCAACCCTATATTCATTTATATAATTTTTAATTTCTAAAAAAAAGAGTTTCGTTTTCTTTGTTTTAGTGGGAGTATCCTTTCTATGTATGTTTTGTGAGGATCACTTTAATTTTGTGACATTTTGTAACTCTACATTTATAATGAGTGAAAATTAATCTGAATGTCTATCAAACTTCTCTTTGCAATTTTCTTCTTAGAAATTTTCAGCATCTACTCTTAATTGTCTATTTTAATTCATGTCACCCTCTCTTATTTTTCTTTAAGTTTTTGCTGTGAACAACCCCCCCCCAAGTCAGGTCCTTTGCTTAAGCTTTAGTTGCATGCATGTACTATCATTCATGTAATAATTGTTAGTAGATTTGCATTAATCCTTGCATGTCATCCATATAGCACTAATTCATTAATAAATAGTTAGGTGCATGCATAACATATAGGTAGCTGATTTACATTAAAGTTCTGCTCAAAGGTCACGACACACACCTACACATAGTTGAATAAATTAGTTTAATCATCTTAGTTTATTGCCGTATACATATCAATTAATTTTAGGATCATTCACGTGTTTGTTCATAATTAGTTAGTTTGCATTTAATTCTTAATTTTCCCCTTTACACACGCCTACTCTTAGATTGAAGGTTAAAATTCTTCCTTGAAATTTGATCTCTGTGGGACGATAGCTTTGCTTCACTGTACTACATATCAATTTAATTAGGGGATTAGATTTGTAGGCTCACGATAACCTACCAAGAGTCTTCCCGTACAAATGGGAGGATCGATAACCCACCATGAGCATGAAGTAAGACTTGTAAGTATCTAAACTTTACACTTATATTGTAATTGTTTTACTTTGCTGTATTTCAATTTAAATTGATGAGTGAATGTTGAAATGAAAATATGTGTATTATGGATAATGATAATAGTATAAATGTCTGGTGCCATATATGATTGTGTTGAGTTATTTTATTTTTTCAACAGGAGGCAAATATCATAAAAATAGAGGAAACTCTGTCGAAATTTTTATAAATTCTAGTTCACATATAACATTTTATTCTTATGTAGGAAAAGTCTATGGGCATGAGGCCTACACCTCGTCAGCTGTTTTTGTACACTGATACTAAGAAGCATGACGGTGTGACATTCGTCAATAGCCGATGTAGAGAACTGAATGTATGTGAAATTAATGCTTTAATATTATTTCTTAATAATTATCGCTTACTAATATAAACATTGCTTCCTAATATGACTAAATAAAAGAAAGAATTCAGTGACAATCTCAGCAGAAACAAGCCGTTGATGAAAGTCAGACGTATCTTGATGCAGTGGGTGGGAGGGATCGTCGTGGAAGGATCTTCAGGCTAGATTCATTTGCGAACACATGTTATTTGCAATCCTCCACATCCAGTACCGCAACATCTAGTAGACAGTCGCAAACCAATCAAGTCAATCGGCTTCAGACCACAGTGAACACATTGATGGACGTCATAGCTCAGCTCAAATATGAGGTGGATGAGTTGAAGGCGAGGGGTAGCACCTCAGAGCATCGGTGGTCACCAGGACATTAGGATTGTTGTAGTCATTTGCTTTGAATTACAAAGACTTATTATGTACACTGTAATGTTTTATTATCAATTAAGATAATTTTAACTTTATATCATCAATCAACTTTCTGTTTAAACAAATTAAATATAGAAACAAATAAAATTATTACGCACAGATAATTCATAACTGTTGAAATTATGCATTTATTATAAGATCATGAAATAAAATGAACACCTTACACCGTTGGTAAATTGTATGATATTTACCAATCGTTCCTCTTTTTTTATAGGCAAATGTACTGACAGTTCAGTCCTTCCGTCCGTAAATTTTACTAACGATTATGTCTGTCCGTCGGTAAATTTACTGACGGACACATAATATCTCCGTCGTTAAATTTACCTACGGTTGTATTAATGACGCCTTTGTCCGTCGTTGTATTCCATCGGTAAATTATTTTACCGACGGAATACAAGCATTTTTTGTTGGTATTTTCCGTCAGTAAACTACAGATTTCTTATAGTGTTATATAACACTAAGGTTATTGAATTAGATCAAGCTATCAATTTTTAAGATGACATTGGTACAAGCCAAGAGTCTAGGGAAATTATATTCAAAAAACGCGCAATTATTGTCCCTATACATGTTGCTTTCTCTCCAACAATTGGCCTTATAGTTCAATACCATCCAGTAACCATTCAGAATGAATCCATTTAGCATGTAGCACAAGAGGCTCAATATATAGTTATAAAAGATAAAGAGATTAGAAAAGGCTTGCAAACCTACAATCTTTTATATTGCATTGCATACTTGTAAGAAGATGAGTATTACATTTCATAGCTAATTTACTAATAACAAATTCATATCTAATCCTCAATCTAATTTTTGGATGGACTATGAAGAGATGAACTTTATATCACAAATGAAATGTGGAGCTTATTAGAGTTACCAAACGGTTATAGACTCGTTTTATGCAAACAAATATCCAAGACTAAGCATAATGCCAAAGGTCAAGTAAATAGGTATAAAGTATGGCTAGTAACTAAGGGCTATAGCCGATGAGAAGGTATTGATTACAGATAAACCTTCAGAAGGTATTGATTACAGATAAACCTTCTCTCATTTTGTATAAGGATTCTTTATGAATCATTATGGAAATTATAGCTCATTTTGACCTAGAGCTTTATCAAATGGATAAGAGAACATATTTCTTAAACGAAGACTTAAGTAAAGATGCCTAAATGGTTCAACATATTGGTTTTAAGGTAGTTTTTTTTGAAACTTGGTTTTAAGGTAGTTAAGAAAAAAAAACATGGTAGAAGTTCTAAAAGTCAATTTATAGGTTAAAAAAGCTTTAAGGTAGTAGTATTTTAAGTTTAATGAAGCTGTCACTAGTAATAGTTTTGATTATTGATCAAATATATATAAAAGTTAGCGGGAGCAAGTGCATATTTCTAGTTTTATATATTAATGATATCATGCTCACTGGTAATAATAATAATTTTTTATTGAGATAAAATAATTATTATTTGGCCATTTGGATATGAAGGATTTTGATAATGAATCATATGTTTAAGCATACAAATTCTTTGTAATACCAATAGTATTCTCATATTATCCTAAAGCACCTACATTGATCATACTTTGAGGAAGTTTAATATGAGGTCTGGTTCTTTTATAAAGACGTCAATTAGAAAGGGACAAGTTCTCTAAGGTCGAATATTCTCATAATGATATTAAGAGATATCAAATGAAAGCAATCCCTTTTGTTTTAATTATTAATAACCTGATATATGCTCAAGTTTGCACACATGCTGATATTGCCTTTTGTGGTTGGTGTGCTTATTAGATGCTTGAATAATGTTAGATGAAGTCAATAGAAAGTAGTCCAAAGTCATGAGATATTTTCAAGCATCAATAATCTTATATTGACATATCGACATATTGACAATCTTGAAGTGATTGGTTTCAGTGACTCTGATTATGCAAGTTGTATGGAGTATAAGAAATTCAAATTATAGATACATCTTTACGATGAAAAGATGAACTATTTTATGGAAAGTATCAAAAGGACACTTGCAAATTCTTTGATTATGGAGACAAAAGTATTTGACATAGTATAAGGTTAATTGTCATGTAATATGGCTATAACACTTTATTTCATCATTGAGAGTTTTATAGTCCATTTTTGAGTTGTTGAAATTATTATGTGACAATTTTTTGACTATATATTTCTTCTTCTGAGTATATTGACATTAAGGGGGCGCTTGGTTCATAAAGGATAATGGAAATGAGAATATGAATGAATATAGTGAGGAATGAGAATGAATATAATCATTATAATTATGATGGTTGGTTAAGATGAA
>JAOQMR010000006.1:5290225-5316436 GCA_027563865.1 Erythroxylum pelleterianum | reverse complement strand
CACATAATTAGTATCCAAGATATCCTTGAGTACCTAAAGAGTAAGGATAGTTGTACCATTGCTATGATGAGATTATCACTAACATTAGAATAGGACATCCATGTGATGATCTCATAGTAGGTCATCCAATGTACTTCTACCTCTAGTAAGCATTCACATCTTAACTGTAAACATCTCATGCTTACAGTTTCTAAGATCCACTGCTTGATTAAATCAAGGAGTTTGACATGTGCTAGTCTATCTGAATTAATGATGACCAATCTCATTAATCCTATGACTAGGAATAATTTAGATACTGACAAAATTGCACACAATAGGAATAACATCATGATTTCCTTCATGCTATGTCATGTATCATGGACTTCATTAATTTTCTTATAGATCAATATCAATTCATAAATAATGAGCACCAAATTAATGAAATATGCCTTTCTTTATTGTTGAAAATAAAGTATATACACAACTTTGTACAAAATGTGCTAAAGGCGATTGTTTTTAGGGCAATACTCTAACAAGTCTCGTACTTGACCTAAAGCCAATCGCCTTGGTGTCTAATACCATAGGCGAATATATTAGAATCAAAGTTATTCTGTGACAATGACTTCGTCAACGGATCAGCAATATTATACTCGGTAAGAATTCTCTCTTTTTGTAGATCACCTTGACTAATGATCTCCCTAATCAGATGATATATGCGGAGTACATGCTTGGATCATTGATGAGACCTTGGTTTCTTCGCCTACGCAATAGCCCCATTGTTGTCACAATACAACTGTATGGGCCCATCACAGCTAGGAACCACACCAAGTTCAGTAATGAACTTCTTGATCCAAACTGCTTCTTTTGCTGCGTCTGAAGCGGCAATGTACTATGCCTTGGTTGTTGAATCGACAGTTGTCTCTTGCTTGGAACTCTTCCAACTGACCTCCACGCCGTTCAGTGTGAATATATAACCTAATTGGGATTTGGAATCATCCCTATTAGATTACTAGCATCTGTATGCCTGTTCACTTTTAGATTTCCATTTCCATATATCATGAAAACATCCTTAGTCCTTCGCAAGTACTTGAGGATATTCTAGACAGCCACCCAATGACCCTCACCAGGATCCGATTGGTATCTGCTCATAACATTTAGAGCATATGATACATCAGGTCTCATACATAGCATAGCGTACATCGTAGATCCTACGGCAGATGCATATAGGATCATATTCATGCGTGTCCTCTCATCTTGTGTCTTAGGACATATAGATTTTGAGAGTGTTACCCCATGAGTCATGGGAAGATACCCTCTCTTGGACTGCTCCATGCTAAACCTCTTTGCATCTTGTCTATGTACGTTGATTGTGAACGACCAAGCAACTTTTTTGATCTATCTCTATAGATCTTTATCCGAGGATATAAGTTGCTTCACCAAGATCTTTTATAGCAAATTTTTTGGACAACCAAATCTTCACAGATTGTAGCATGGAGACATCATTTCCTAGTAATAATATGTCATTTACATATAACACAAGGAATACGATTGCACTTCCACTAACCTTCTTATACACACAGGGTTCATCTGGATTTTGTTAAACCAAACTCTTTGATTATCTCATGAAAGCGGATATTCCAACTCCTGGATGCTTGTTTCAATCCCTAGATGGATTTCTGAAGCTTGCATACCTTTTCGCCATCATAGGAGATGAAGTCGTCCTGGGCTAGATTTCCATTTAGGAAAGTTGTCTTCACATCTATTTGCCATATATAATCATATTGAGCGATAAGCCATTTCTCAGACTCTGAAATTTTCATAATCTTTTCATAAGTAATAGGTTCATTATCTTGTATAAGCAATACGTCATTATGTTCACTCACGAGAAATCCATATCTCTCAGGAATAGAGCGTATCCTACGTGACCTATGAACTTCTTTTGTTGAAGAGGGTTGAACTGTTACTTCATCTGTAAGAGTCACAGTCTCAGGTTCAGGCAGTTGATCTGCGTCTGTTTGAGCATCTTGAACTTCTTCAAGTTCAATTTTTCTCCCACTGTCTTCTTTTAAAAGAAAGTATTTCTCTAAAAAGACAGCATACTTTGAAACAAATACTTTTTGTTCCTCAACAAGGTAAAATTGTTATCTCATTGTTTCTTTAGGATATCCTACGAACAAACACTTGTTAGACTTCGCATCAAGTTTATCTGACTGTATCTGCTTCACATAAGCCGAACAACCCCAAACTTTCAAATGAGAAAGATAGGATTTTTTGTTAGTCCAACTTATATGGAGTAACATCAACTGTCTTTGATGGAACTCTGTTTAACAAATAAACAACTGTCTCAAGTGTATACCCCCAAAAGGACTTTGGTAAATTTGCAAAGCCCATCATCGATCGTACCATATCTAACAAGGTTCGATTTCTCCTTTCAGCCACACCATTATGTTATGGTATGTAAGGTGGAATCCATTGAGATAAAATCTCATTATCTCTGTGATAATTTAAAAATTATTAGTCTAAGTATTTCGCACCTCGGTCGAATCGTAGTGTTTTGATACCTTCCCCAAGTTGGTTTTTTACTTCATTTCTGAATTGTTTGAACTTTTCAAATGCATTAGATTTGTATCTCATTAGATACAGATACCCATATCGAGAATAATCATCGATAAAATAAGTAAAGAAAACCACTTTTGGTATGGATGGACATCGAACCACATACATCTGAATGTATTAAGTCTAATACTCCAGTCGCTCGTTCACCCTTTCCCTTAAAGGGTAGCTTGGTCATCTTGCCTAAAAATTAAGATTCACACGTCATATGACTCATAATCAAATGACTCTAAACTACCACTCTTGTGGAGCTTAGCTATGCATCTCTCATTTATATGGACAAGGTGACAATGCCATAATTAAATTGATTTTAAATTATCTCGTTTATGTCTTTTCGTGTTTTTAACATTCATAATTGGATGCGACATATCTAATATATAGATTCCATTGCATAATATACCAGTACTATAAAGCATTCCATTCAAATTAATAGAACAACCATTGCTATTAAAATTCAAATGGAAACCAGCTTTATTTAAACAAGAAACAGACAATATGTTCTTTGTTAAAATAGGTACAAAATAAAAATCATCCAATTTAATTATAAGCCCACTGGGGAGTGACAAAAAAATAAGTGTCTACGGCTAATGCATCAACTCTTGCTCTATTGCCTATGCGCAGGTCCAGTTCTCTCTTCATGAGCTGTCTACTATCCCTGAGGCCCTGCATATCATTACATATGTGTGAACCACAACCAGTATCTAATACTTATATGTTACAATCAAAAACAGTATTAACCTCAATGACAAACATACCTGAAGGAGCCGGGGCATCTGATGCTTGCTTCTTCTTTAAGTACTCCAGATAGACTTTAAAGTTTCGCTTCTAATGGCCAATCTTACTACAATGAAGCAAGTTCCTTTTGGTACAGTTTTTTTTAGTTTCTTTTTTGCTGCACTTCCTTTTAGTTTCTTAGACCTTTTCTTCTTTAGGTTCTTTTTTCTTGAACCAGAAGAAGAAGAGTCCACCAGTAGCACTAGCTTGCTATCCTTCTTGATAACTTGCTCTGTTGTCTTGAGTAGATTGATCAACTCAGGGATTATCGTGGAGATTTGGTTCATTCGATAGTTCAACACAAACTGTGAATAACTATCAGACAATCCAACTAGAATTAAATCAACACTTAATTCATAGTCCTTAACAAAACCTAAGATGGCCAACCTCTCAATATAACCATTCATCTTCAGTGCATACTGTACTGTAGATGTTCTCGAAGTCATCTTAGTCGTGAAGAGCAGCCTCGAGGTCTCAAACTATTCAGACCGAGCTTGCTCATCAAAAAGCTCTATAAGATGAAACACTATGGTATTAGCATCCATAGACTCATGCTGCTTTTGCAACTTTAGTGACATAAAGGCTAGCATAATACAGGTAGCCAAGTCATTATCTTTCAGAAGTTTATGATATGCTTTCTGATCCTCATCAGAAGCATCAACAGTAGGTGGATCAGGAAGTGAAAAGTCTAGGACATAGCCTAGCTCCTCATATCTGAGAACAATTCTCAAATTTCTCAGCCAATCAAGAAAATTGGGTCTAGTTAATTTATTAGAATCCATAAGTGAGCGCAAATTCACACTGGAAAATATCTTCAATCAACCTAAATATGAAAAGAGAGAATGTTAGAATATTAATACATGCATGATCATAAGGACTTGCATGACATGCATATGACTCCCATAGTTTCAAAGAATCCATAACCCTCACTACGAATCTAAGAAAAATTATGACAAAGTGTCCTAATGGGTCGATATCCGACATTACTAAGAATGACCTTGGGTTTACCCAACAAGTCACCTTAGGTCAATCAGTAGGTATCGATCATATCACTTACATCATAGATGCAACTATCGTTTAATGCTATCCACTCGTGATGTATGCACATAAATTGGGTTATCAACTTTTGATGCGCGTACATCTGATGTACACTACCCAATTGCGTCTCTGTCTACGTTGACCTTGAGTTTACTCAACAAATCAACACTTCTAGTGAAAACCGACCCATTAATCCAAAAATCTTATTTCAATGGTTCGAACATATCCATATAGAGCGCCTGGGTTTACCTAACAACCCTAACTCTAAAAGAATTCTGGTTCTCCCCATATTAATGGAAGGCGTTAGTTTTCATATTATTTGAGGGATTTCATCCTTTGGTCTCATCTAAGTCATAGGATTATAGTCACAATGACTATATGAAATTATTTAGGACGTTTCATCAATCACATTGAATCTATATCCATAATCATCCATCATCCCACCTAGCATTCTTTAATGCAATCATCTCACAAGGTTTTCCTATATAGGTTGTGACGTGTTATGCATCTAAAGATTTGACGTTCGATTCAACTCTTGAACTGAATTGCTTTCTAATGTTGGCATTGACTGATTTCTCAATATATACATTTTCAATTCCAATTCAAAATACCAATATACTAAATGTAATACCCTCTACTCTAATGTACCAATTAAACACTTTAATTGTATCATGTTTGCCATTTCTAGTCATACTAGACATGAAATACTTGAAATAGATTAATACAATATTATTTTCTTAGATTTTCAAATAATTTGAGAACATCAAACTATCACCCTTAGTATCTCTAGGCAGTCTCCACTTCATCAAGACTACTTCGGCACTTGTCACATAACTTGTGATGGCCAAATCAATCAAGACAATTGAATATACCAACAAGATGCTAATATGACATATTTGATATCCGAAATTTTTGAAAACATAATTTCAAGAAAATCAGTTTGGCATGCATAAAACATCAAATTAACATATTTTTGATCACATAAAAAGTGATCCAAGGAATTGAAACCCAAAAATACACAATCAGCATTTCACACAAACCAGGTCCAGCAGTTTTCTCAAAATTGTCCAGCTTTGTCTTTTGCTTGAAACAATCATTGAAACAATTTCAATAAATACTGAGAAAATTACAGAGGCTATAAAATCTTCACAAAATGTTTTGTGAATTTTTTTAGAATTTAGTTTCAAGAAAAACTCAACCAACCTTAGCAGCCAAACCAATCCAGAACATGTGTTCCTCAACACAGACATTCCTAACAGCACACAAGAAATTTTCAAATAAATATTCAATCACCTCAAAAACATGTTTCCATCTTCAAATACATTTATAAACATCTTACAAACATGTTGGTGAAAGAAAATCCTAAAAACAATATTTCTAAAATTTAATCTCGAATTTACAAGCATGTCTGTTCATGTAATGTGCATAAACATAGCAACTAGAACAGTAGGGAATTAATTAGCAAAAACATATCAAATCACATTGATAAATTCTTTTACTTCCATAGACATATTCAGCAACATCTCATGAGAAAATCTGGGCTAGAAAAATTTGAAAACAATATCTCTATACTGATTTCGAATTCAACACAATTAGAATGCATAACTGTCATAACCAATCGACAGCATCACACATGTTATGGTTTCTTCTTTATATGGGACACAATTGGCTCTGATACCATTGTAGGAAAATCCCGGTGAGTGTATCATATATACACGGAGTGGAAAACAAAAATAATTATTCCGGGACTTTCCTGAAGTCCAGGATCTATGTGCCTATATAAGGAAATACCATAAAACCTAGCTGAATGTTCCCAATTCACATACATGTTCATAACATATATATATATATAGGAATCCATGGCATTTAAACAGATCAATCATTCATGTAATAACCATGTACCTGCAGTCTCATTTGTTCTTTTATCTTCTACTCGTTGGGTTATCGCAAACCACAACGACCAAAACAGATCGGCTTCAACAGTTTCCACGCAAAGATCGAAGAAACTAACCGAATCAAACTCTTTGATCCGGATATGGCTAGAACTAAGACAAGAGTGCTAGCTCTTACCTTTTGTTCTATGGAGAGCAACGTGAAGTAGAGGAGAAGATGATGAAGCTTAGGAGAATGAGAGAGTATCGTGAAGAAAAAGGCTTGAAAGATTGTTTCTAAACCTTTTATAAAACCTTCTCACGATATCATCTTCTTTTCTAGCTTGTTGTCTTTTCTTGCTTTTGTCTTTTATCAATTAAAGACATTAAATGCAACTTTGACAAATTCTTGCCTCCTTTCCACATTACTCATACCTTATATGTATAGGTCTCTGGTGTTTTTCCACACCCGGAACCTGGTAGGAACGACCCTAGTGTGCCAGGTTCCGGGTGTGGAAAAACACTGGAGACCTATTTCAGCAATATCGATGTCGCGATCTCATCAGGACATATCCCGATCTCATCGGGATCCATTTGATTTTATTGCTCTTCATATAATGGATCTCTATCCAAAACCATTTTATGAATTCTCTGAGTCACTCTTATGCGTGTGACCTATTAGGTTCCTGGTTATGTTGGCCACTTAGATTAACACTTAATCCAAGCAAGTCATGAGTGGCATCTAGCAACACATCGTGACCCCCAATTGACCAGAAAGTAAGTGGTTTGATGAACGAACCCTTGCTCATTATGAACCCTCCCATAGACAATTGTTGTGCAATTCGTCCTTTCACCATGCTATACCCCACTTAGTTATGAGTATGGGCAAAGTGTCAACTCTCACTAGATTGACAATGTCAAATCTAGTCCAAGTGATATCAGTGCTCGTCTTGGGACTCATTACTCTATATGTCAATGAAGACATTCTTCATGACACATGTACTCTGGCCAGAGATTTCCAAGTAATGACTCCGACAAGAAGCCGTAGGTATCATCTTCTGCTATTATAGAAATGGTGAATCCTCTATTGGCTACTCAATTACCTTCGAATACCTCAAGTTGTACCTAATCACCACCCTATGAGCGACCTCTGCAAGGCAACAAGGAATGGAGTCAAAACACAGAATCAGTATCCAAGATATCCTTGAGTACCTCGTCTAAGGATACTTGCACCATTGCTATGATGGGATTATCACTGACATTAGAATAGGACATCCATGTGATGATCTCATAGTAGGTCATCCAATGTACTTACTATCACTAGTAAGCATTCACTTCTCAACTCTAAACATCTCATGTTTACAGTTTCTGAGATCTACTGCTTGATCAAATCAAGAAGTTTGACATATGCTAGTCTATCTGAATTAAAGATGTCCAATCTCATCAATCCTATAACTAGGGATAATTTAGATGCTAACATAATTGCACATGATAGGAATCTCAATAATATGATCACATCATGGTTTCCTTCATGCTATGTCATATATCATGGACTTCATTAATTTGCTTATAGATCAATATCAATTCATAAATAATGAACACCAAGTTAATGAAATATGCATTTCTTTATTATTGAAAATAAAGTTTGTACACAACTTTGTATAAAATGCGCTAAAGGCGATTGCCTTTAAGGAAATACTCTTAACACAATCATGCTCTATAAGGCATAGTGTTGGCCTATCATACAGGTATACAGTCATAAGCTAATAGTGGAGAAGATGAGGGTGCTTTGTTGGAACCTTACGAAAAGAGATAAGGTTAGGAACATAACGGTAAAAGACATATTAAAGTTAGCTAATATTAATAGAATATTAAAAGAGATAAGGCTTAGGTGATTCAGATATATTAAGCTCCTGTGAGAATATGCGAGAAGACTGTGCTTAAAGACTATAAAAGGAAAAGGGGAAGGCTTATGAAGAACTACAGGCAAATGATAAAAAGTGATATGGCTTTGCTAGAACTTACCGAGAACACAACCCTCGATAGAAAACTTTGACATACTAAGATACAGATAAATGATCTCACATAGAGAGATCCTTGCTATTCTCATAGGTCTTTTAAACATTTTCCTTCAAGTCTTATGCCTTGTATTTAGCCTAAACATTTAATATGTAACAGTTCACTCTTAGTTATTTAACCTAAATATTTCCTTACTTAACTTAAATATTTTCTAGTAATGATTTGAATTTATTTATTTACTTGTCTTCTTTCTTGTATGTGTATTTATTTACTTATTTTATCTTTTATTTTTACTATTTACCTTATTCTATTTTTATTCTATTATTTATTTTTTTACTCTTTACCTTAATCATGTGACATCCAAAAACAGGAAATCCGTGAGGCAGTTGAGTTGCCACTTACTCACCATGAGCTTTACAAGCAAATTGTATAGACCCATCTCATGGTGTATTGCTCTAGGGTCTTTCTGGTATTAGGAAAACTATATTGGCCAAGGCTATTGCAATTTGTTGAGTAAGTTTTATTTAATATAAAAACTCTTAATATTCTGCAAATATACATATTGTAAACTTTTAGTAACTAAGGTATCGATCCCATAAGAAATTAGCTAAAATTAAATAAATCTAACTTTGTCTAAGGTTGTGAAATATGATTTGAGTGAAAACAAAATTCAGAAATTAAAAACAATCAAATAAAATTGAGCACTTAACCACTTAAACAATTGAGTTGTCACAATAAAACAAGGATGATCAAGTATGAAAGTCTAGGATTCGTTCTATCGTCATTTTGCTCCCTTAACTATTTTTAATTTAATTGGGTGTCGATCTTAGATTTTCGAAGGGTTTGATTATTATCTCTTAAGGCCTAATCATTTAACCCCAATTAATTATCTCTAATTGATTACGAAATTCTAGATTTGCAATCTCTTAATTCACAAAAATAGCCTAACGTTTTCAACCAGTTCTTAAGTGATCTATCGGATAATCAAGTTTTCAATTAAGTTCTCTCTTTATACGATTATCAATTTGATATTTGTGTGACTTATTAGATCGTTAACTCTCATTACCCAACCTAATTAGATTACTTTCGACTCACTCTCTCAATTTATTGTCGAAGTATAGGCAACCACAAATATCATAATAATATTGTATTGAAATAAAAAATGATCAAGTCACAAAAATAAGTCAAGAACAAATCCTAATATGAAATTAAAGCATAATAAATGTGTATAGAATCTTCAATCTCAGTTCATAGATCAAGCTTAAAGAAAATAAACAACCGAAGAAGAAAGAACTTGAGTTAGGCTGGTCTGGAAAATTCTGGAACAGTTGATGCTCCCAATGCTCCCTTCTTGATCTTCCTTGCTTTTTCCGCAATTTGGTAAGATAGAGGCTGCTCTTTTTGGTCTTTTAATGTTCTTCTATAGTAAATTTGGGACTTAGGGTTAAGTTTAGGACTTATCCATGTCACTTTGTTCCAAAAATACCCCCCCCCCCCCAAACATCAAAACAGATGGAAAATCCCATGTCTGGCAGGTGTCTATCATGATCGTAACCAATATCCCCTTTTCTAATAAGTTTTATCATTTTAGTGAGTTTGTTAACTATCTGGTTGTTTGTCTAGTCATCTATATAGATAAATAGATAAACCAATTCCCTTCTATGTTTGACCAGTATCCCTATATCTGACATTCCTTGTTCTTTCCAATAAGTTTTAAAAGAGTTTCATCGCTCCTCTAGTTGATCAACGTCCCATTATTTAAGAAACTTCTCATTCTAACGAATTTGTAACTTGTATGGTTACTAGTATGGCCATCCATATACTAACACTAGTTGACCAATTGAGTCATATAGTCACTAGTCCTCTTAGTTTAGTATCCTCCACCTCTTTTCTTTTATTATCATATTTTATATATTTAAAACTCCCAAACAATTGTTTAAAAAGAACACCATACTATTGTGACTAACTACACTTTTAAATTTTCCTCTTTGTCAAAGATCATTAAAATTCACATTTTCTTTATATAAAAACCTAAACTTTAGGATTGTTTGATAATGTTTGTCTTTGAAATGACTTCCATAAATTACATGATTCATTTCTAGTTTTTTTTCATTAAATGTGATTGCATTATATTTGTCATTCTATAATTTCAAATTTGACTACTCTATTCTACCATTATTTTTAAAGTTTTATGGCTATCAAAATTATATATTTTTAAATTGATTGTTGAATATAAAATTATGCTTATATCTTTCAAGCCTCGATTTTTGTTCAAACTTGCCCTTATTGCTTTAGTTTAATCTTTCAATTCAGGGATTCTTCAAAATTAGACATAATTAGGGATAATTCTTTCAAAATTGAGCAATTACTTTGACTCTTTAAATGTTCAATAGCCTCCTTTCTCGAATAAACTTACCAATCTCAAGCAAAATCATTTTGATCTTTTAACCAAGTTAGTTTGATGCATGATAATATATATTATGTGATTTGGGATGAATAATTTTTTATGATTTCAAAAAGAGGGAGAAAGAGTAGTGATATTAAATTTAGGGGGATTGATGAACCTTAGGGGAATGGTTTTATCGTGCTCTTTTTTGTATTTCTTACACTTTGTATGATATATTTAAATATATTTATATTATCTACAAATGTGGATTGCTCTTTGATATTGAATATTTGTTTGTTCTTGATATTGAATTATGTTTTTGATATTATATTTTATGCATGAATTAAAGGGAGCTAATCATTATCTTGATAGTTGTTTATGTGCTTAATTTTAGGGTTAATTACCAAAAAAGTTCAAACTTTCGTCAAATTTTCAATTATAGCCCAAACTTTAAAAAGTAGCAATAAAATGCCCAAACTTTCAATTTTTTCAATTCTAGCTCAAACTTCAAAAAGTGACAATGAAATGCTCAAACTTTAAATTTTCTTCAATTCTAGCCCGACATTATCTATTGTTCTCCCTCAACCCTTAGCCCTTTGTTTTCTATTTGTTCTTTTGATGCCTCAAAGTACTCTCGCATTATAACGTACTACACTAGTAAGCTCTTCGTTTTTAATTCATTCTCCTGATACCCTTAGTGTGAGGCTGTCGGGGCTATGTAATCTGAAAATCGAAGGATGAGGGCATCGAGAGAATAAACTAAAAATAAAGAGAAAAACTAAAATCAAAGCGCAAGGTCATCGAGGCTGTGTAATCTGCTTTAGGTTATTTTTAAACAATTGACGTCGTTTTAATTATGTGATTAAACGACGTCATTTCATTAATCTTTATTTGTTCTATTAATTTTGGCTGATTTGTATTAATAATTAAGGTTTCTGAAACACATGTCAAGTCACGTCAGCAAACTTAATGGAAACATTAACATTGGTCTAAAATTGGAAAAAAATTGAAAGTTTGAACATTTTATTGCTACTTTTTGAAGTTCAAGCTATAATTGAAAAAAAATTGAAAGTTTGGGCATTTTATTGCAATTTTTTAAAGTTTGCGCTATAATTAAAAAATTGACAAAAGTTTGGGCTTTTTTTGGTAATTAACCCTTAATTTTATTGTTGCTCCCTATTATCATATATGGCTTTTTATCATCAATAAGGGGTAGATCATTGAACCAAGGGAGGTTCAGTTGTTGTTTTATGATAACAAAAGCATAATTACTACTAATAAGTTTATTATTTTGATGAAAAGCAACAAAAGAACAAAATAATGTTATAAACTCAAGAAGATAACTTATAAAGTTAATCAAAAGAAGTTGAAGTTTACTACCATTGAAATGAAGATCAAACCAAGAACAAAAGAAGATAAGGGATTATCAAGATCATTCTTTAGTTTATAATATTAATGGTAATATCATTTGTTAATTTGATGCTCTAAAAAGCTCACTATGTATAAATATTTCATTTCACTTTATTACATGAGTCTTAGAGTCATCAAGAGGCGTTAAAGATTTTGATTCTAATAGAAAAACCTATTTATCTTTCAATCACTCTAAAGGAAACATTTTGAGAAGTGTTAAAATCATAATTAGATTAAAAAATTATTTCTAAGCATTTAAATTTGTTAAAATCGTATTTTTTGGTTGATTGGTTGACCTATATAAGTTAGTGGTCAACTAGTATAAGTTATAGTTATCAAAATTGATGTATCGTGAGTTTGTTACAATAATGGTTGATGTACTGGTCAATTAATATATTATATTGATTGACCAATATGCCCACGATCGACCAATATTTCAACAACTCGTGAATCTAATGTCTTTAATGCATACTAGTCAACCAGTATGCTATACTAATTGTGTAGCACCCCACTCTCGCAAGATACGTACCCGACATCCTGAGTGATGTCCAAGTACATACCCCGCAAGGGCGGCATGCTAGAGCAGTCAAACATTCGAAACTTAGTATAAATTTTTCAATTTTTTCAGCGTATACGCAAATCAATAATCAAATTGAGCTCGTTTTATTGATAAACTATTTCAAGCGTAGTAATTGAAAATCGATGATTTAACATTCGACTCATTTTACTCATAACAACTCAGTCTATAATTGTCACAAACCATAAATATATCACCATAAATTCCAGTGATCATCTAGGTCCAATACAATTAAAAAATGTGTTTCATCCAACTGTTATTATAAGCAAAATTTAGTCCAAGCTTGATTATGTTGAGATTGCCTTATTTTTCACTAACTATCAATATTTTAAAAACCAAACCAACCCTACCGATTTGATAGTGATATATATATAAATAAATAAAATATAATTATTATAATTACTAAGATTTAATCTAATTTTAAAATTAAAATTAAATTATAATAATTAATTTAAATTAATTTAAAACTTGAGTATAAGTTAGAGATAAAGAGATTTGTGATATATGTTTTCTTCCAACCATATTCAGCGCAAATCTTAACTTTTCTCATTAGTGGACGACAAGCATAAACAAACATACAGATGCATTATATTTTTAAAACCCAAAAAATAAGCTATAGGCTGAAGATCACGTGCTTGGGTTTGCATTATATTTTTAAAACCCAAAAAATAAGCTATAGGCTAAAGATCACGTACTTGGGTTCATCTGCATTAACAGACATATAAATTGAAGATGACAATCATGCTATTGAGATCGACAGATACAACGAGAAGGGTAAGTGAGTCGTAATGTCACCGATGAGTTTTTAATTTTTCAAAGGGAAAGTTAAAATTCCACAACATTTTTGGCGCCTGTGTGTAAACCTAAGTCTTATTATATATCAACTTAATTTCTTCTCCCTAAAATATTATAAAAGGTATTATATATGCATAAAATTATTTATTTGTTATATATATATATATAATAATAATATTTTAATTGTTATTAGTTATAACAAAGTTTACCATTCTAGTCTGATTTGACTTAACTTGAGTTTGGATTGTCCGGTTTAATCTAATCCAAAATTTAAATTTTTTTTAAAATGATGTTATTTTTATTTTAAAAAATTAAATAATAAATTCGATTGTGACTAAACTTAGGTAGAAGTTGAGCCTAAGTGAGTCTGTGTCAAATATTATTTACTATCACCCTTAATTATTGTTTAAATTAGTAAAGGATATAATTGTTGCTTATAAATTTTTTTACAGTAATGATATTTTAATTTTGTTGTTTTTTAAATATATGATAACATATTACTATTAGCAGTTGCCTATTAATATTACTATAGGTCACACTTTAAAAATCGTTGCATTATATTCGTTTTAAGCAATACATTTTAACATATTGCAAATTTAGTATTGTGAAGCACTTTGTGCGAGGATGCATGCATGCATGTTCCAGTTGTTCCTGGTGCAACATAAGCCATTTCCTTTGGATTGAATTAAATACATCCAATCCAAAGAAAATCAAACTTTATGTGGCTGAAAATATTCAACGTCTCATTCGAAGATAATTTTACTTTGTGAATTGTTGAATTCATGCATCTGCATAGGATTCGCATCCTGTCCATGTCAAGTGTCATGATATGCATATCCTAACTTTCCTCTCGCCCAACAACTACATACACCAACCATTTCATGGCTCATTTTAAGTCTGCACGACTATTTCTTTTCCTATTTTCCTCTTTTGAAGAGAGAAATTACAGTTGATTAAATGTTTAGCTTCAAACAGCATGTCTACGAAGTTGAGCTTTTGTGATTTTTCATGGTGGATTCCAGTTGATTAAACCATAGAAAGTTCTAAAATGGTTGCTCTATAACGGAGAAATTAGCACGGTTGATGCTAATTTGGAGTATACATGACCAATCATTTGGAGAAGGCCCACAAATTAATTGATCGTTAGGTCATATCAAGTAATCCTGTCAAAAGATGATTGGTAGTAGGCAGAAAATGGGAACTGTGGCGAAGAGAGATGAATAATATAGCTAGCCTGGAGAAGAAGAAAAAGGAACCGATGGCTTGAGGATGTCCTGATCGTTAAAAGAGGGATTTTTCAAACCATGTAGGCCAGGCCTCCGGCCAACCTTGAAAATCTACAAATCTTTGCACGCAAAACCAAACATAAGAAACTACTTACGTGCGAACCTATGTTTTTTATGACCTTCGCTACTAACACATTGACTAATAATCAATGCTTTTCTTCCCCTTGTTGCGTACTTCCCTCTTAAGTGTCACAAACGCTAATTGCATCTTTACCTTGACCTTGTATTTGTTAGATTTTAAACAACCACATAAATCTCTCATCCCGTGAATACGAGTAAAGGAACAATAGTTCTGTTTTCTCTCATTATTATAATCGTTCATTAATCAATCGACATGCAGGTAGAAATAAAGTGTCATGAATACTTAATCACTTAACTTTTACCTGTATAAAAATCATGGAATAATATATTTAAATTTTGATTATTCTAAAAAACTTTAATTTATTATAGTATGTGTTATTAAGTGAATTGTATATATGATGGTGAAAGTATTCATACATATTAATATTCATGTTTCATATTTCAATAGAAATATTAAATTCCATTTTCAAATATTTAGAATTATAAGAATAAATCTTTTGATAATTAAGTGTAAAATTTTAATTTAAAGAAACAATATGATTTCACTGAGAATATCTATTTTGAAAATAAAATATACATTTTCATTAAATAAATCATCTTTTTCTTCATACTTAATTTCATATATTAAATATAAAGAATGAATATTTCATACATAGAAGATGTCAAGCACCAGATCGATTATTTGCAATTTTATTACTTATAAATCAAATTATTGTTATTATATAAAGAGTTTTATGCAGCAACATTTTATTTTTAACATTTTATCATTCAATTCTCATATAATTATCATTATAGTATTTTTTAAATTAGGATAACATGAACAATAACCATTTAATGTTCTTGATTACGTTTTCAGAATTATCTTCAGTAGATTATGTAAACTATAACATTTCGATGAGATTGCTATCTGTTACAAATTTATATAAGATCTCATACGTACTTATACTACAAAGAAGAGAGAACACAAAACATTACACTTCGATTAAATGTAACTCTATTTACATGTAGAATTACTCTTCTTATAGTATGGATCAAGGAAACCCTAAATTATAAGTATGTTGCTTAGTGGTACTACTACTCCGATAAAACAAAAATCCTGAACACTATATATTATTAAATCGTAATGCGGGAACTCCGGTGCTCCTGCAGCTCTACTCCCTATACGCATCTGTAGTCTTTCTCAAAGGCTTCTTTCCTTGTTAAGCACATGATAACGTTAATACCATCTAAAAATATATGAATCACTCCTCGACAATGCATGCTTTCGCTGCCAATGGTATCCAAGGCGTGTCATATTTCTATCTGAATTGGACACCGTGATAATTAAATGCCCGAGCAACATGTATATATAAATGTGGATATACCTGAAAACGAATTATTATTATGATAATCTACTAAGAACAGATTGAAGTATAGTTAGAACTTAGAATTGAATAATCTTATGAAAGCCAAGAAGAAAGAGCAATCAGCAACTAATTAATATCTCTCTCACTATGTATATACAAATAGAGAGAGAAAATATTTTTAAAAGAAAATGCTTAGTTATCACATGTCAATGACGCAATAATTAAAGGACCCAATTCAAAGATAAGGATAATCAGACTTACTGTGCCATGCAAGCGACGAATGGCTAGCTATGATATTAATATTTGATTATGACGCAGCTTAAGGTTTAAGAAAGACAAGAAGAAAAGTCCCGAACACTAGTGTTCTGGCATTCCAATTTTCTATTGCTAGGACTTTCATTTTCTGGCGACACTCCTTAAAGTTCATATGGCTGTTGAACCATGCTTATGCCTTTCCATATCTCTCTTTGACATTCGCTCCCTCTCTCCCTCTCTCTCGTTATTGTGAACTCGTTAGTTAAAATCAAGATCAAGGAAATTAACACAAAGGATCAATAAGGTATGGGAAGGGCTCCTTGTTGCGACAAAGCTAACGTGAAGAAAGGTCCATGGTCACCGGAAGAAGATGCTAAGCTCAAATCTTACATAGAGCAGCATGGAACTGGCGGTAACTGGATTGCTTTGCCTCAAAAGATCGGTATATGTCCAAACCTGCAAATAACTAATTAACCCTTTTATCCTCCATTGATTTCTCTCCTTACATGTTTCTGTTTTCTCTTTCTTTGACTACTACAACAACGAAATGAAACTCAGATTAAATTTTTAGCTAGAGTGTATTTATATATTTTGATTGATTCAGTTAAGTTTCATGCACAAACTGAGACTTTTTCTTTTTCCTTTTTGCTGAATCAGGTCTTAAAAGATGCGGGAAAAGCTGTCGTCTTCGATGGTTAAATTATCTTCGTCCAAATTTAAAGCATGGAGGCTTCTCCGAGGAAGAAGATAACATAATATGTAGCCTCTACATCAGTATTGGGAGCAGGTGCATACATATTTGACAATACTTATAATTACTTCTTTTCTTATTTCCAAATCTATAATCAGCTTCCTTGGTGGAGCAGATGGTCAATAATTGCAGCACAGTTGCCTGGAAGGACCGATAATGACATAAAGAACTACTGGAACACAAGATTGAAGAAGAAGCTCCTTGGAAAGCAGCGTAAAGAACTACAGGCTCGTAGAAGTAGTGGGCTAAAACAAGAGATGGGAAGAGGAAAGGATAGTCCAGTGGCTTCATCAGTTGATAACAATATTGTTAACGTAAATCCATATTGGCCAGAGTTGCATGTGCTGACTCCTATACCATACTCTAACCAGGAACCACGTCTTAACGACCATGCCTCTATTAGGAAATTACTTATCAAGCTTGGAGGGAAGTTTTGTGCGGATCCTCAATATCAACTCATTCAACCTACCACAAACTCTCTTCAATACCCCATGGATATATCTCATAGCCAACAACTTTACGATCACCAGTTGATTAGTATCTCACCTTCTACTTCAGTGGAGGCCTTAAATGTCGACAGTGGGTCTCAAATCGTGCAGTATGGACTAGACGAGGCAGGATTGCCGACTTTAGAAGGACGAAGTAATTTCCCCGAGGGGTTCGAGGGAATTGACCACAGCAACTCACAAAGATTGGATGGTCTGGAATTTCTGTTGAGTGATGATATGGTCAACTACAGAACTGGAACTTCGAATCCTGGTGAAGTCATAATCGACAGCTTTGGTGATATGAGCTCTCAAATCTATCCTATCCCTCCTGTAACTTTGACGAACTGCGAAGGGATACCACCAAGGTTTCTTCAAGAATTCTCTTCTCATGACCTCAGGTATCCCGGATTGGAATAATATTGAACTGTGTACATGAATCATACATAGAATTCAGGAATAGGATAGGCGAGTGTTGGAATTTTAGAGAAAACCCTAGTAATTATTAATTATTTGATCATTTTGTGAAATCTTTGTTTAGGGCAAGCTTTATCTTAAACAGTTCCTGTTCCTTGAGCCAGCTCTCTTTCAATGTACTTCCGAGTTCAGACTAAGTTTCTTTTGCAGTAAATTTGGTTATGTCCTATTGAAGACTTGTAGATAGAAATTAGAACGTACTGGTCCCTAACTTGGATGTTGAAGATTGTGTTTTCTGGCAAGCATTTGACATTTCTTTATATGCATAGACTTGAACAACATGCAGGTTAATTAGGCTCGTTATATGCTATATGCATTTCCCAATACGAACTCGGATGAGTAGATATGGGATATCTAAGTTTCTGCACATGGCTTTTAATATCTCGAATGTTTGGTAAGGTTTACTAACCCCAACCTTATGCCTTTTTTTAATCTCTATCTGGAAGAAAATTTGAATATTAGACCTGAAACTAAGCTCTCCAGGGATTAAAAAGGCTTCAAGCTGGAATTTGTAGCTTTCTTCTTTTTTTGTGCTTTTTTTACATATGGATTGGACCTCTAATATAGCTATGCAGCACGACTGGCTGGGAAACTATATTTTATTTCAGGCAGACAATCTCCTGATACTTCAAAGCCATAAAGCTTGATAACCAAATTTGTTTCTGAAGTAAAAAGATGAGCAACAAATATAGAAGCCCTTGTGGTAAAATGTTAGGTCATCAGACTCATTTATATAGAAAACTCATTTCTTTAGGAACAATGCATCACTTTCATAATTTCATATATATATAATCCATATCTGCAATTTCAGGCTATAAAAAGTAGCCCGAATTGTTTCAGTAGGTGAGTGCCTGCATCTTTTAGTCAAAGCACTACCGCAGCATTACTGTGATGATTTGCCAAAGTTGAATTGCATTCTACTTCCAAATAGAAGTAATTAATTTGCTAAAGAAAAACCACGAGCATGCATGTTTTGAGTAGCTGTTGTCCATTCAACTTGCAAATTTAGTACTCCCTCATATTCAAAATAAGTGTCGTTTTAGAGGAATGCACACTTATTAAGAAAGTTAATAAAATGTTTGATATACCCTTATTAATTACATGTTAAAGTGCCTTGAAAATGTAATCTGTGTAATTAAAACGAGTGAAAAATTAAAGGATAATTTTGGAAGTAAAATCATAAATATGCATAAAAAATCACAAACTACACTTATTTTGAATAATTAAAATCCCTCCAAAATGACACTTATTTTGAATAGGAGGAAGTATATGTTAACAACATTTTCTGTGCCATAACGAATAACAAGATATTGATATAATTTTTATCATAATTGTAGACTAGCATAATAAACATAATTTTGTACAAACCCCGACTAATTAGATGTCAATGGTAATTCTCTCTTTAACGTGTCATTGGGCCTGTGTCCATGGGCCTGCTATGATGGGTAGGCTTGACCCATGTATTATAAAGCACAGGAGGCCCTACTGCTAGCTAACCTTTAAATATAGTCGCCCCGTTGAAAACTGTACGTGTTCTTTTGCTAATTAAGGTTCGGAATAGCAGTAGTAAATCCTCTGCGTCTCGATTACATCGTTTCACGGAAAACTACAATGGATTTAATGTTTTCCCAATTTTCAGGTATTTATCCATCAAATTATTGAATATAGTATGTTGCAATTCTAGAGTTAATTATTTGTGTTGATTAATTATGCAATTAATATGGCAATTTCGTGTTAAACTTCTTTCAGATATGCCAAATTTTTCACATGGAATTTACCGATCGGAAAGAACCTGATTTACCTAACCACCAATTTGATGAACTTAAATGTTACTAACCCCCTTGAAACTCCACTTGATTTTTTTTTTTTCATTTTAGCAAGCATTGAATGTTTACATATAGTCATAATTCCCATTGATATGGTCGATGCATGTAATGAGTGCATAACCAGTTGGATATTCACTGGATAACAAATTAAACTTTGGCGAGTTATTCCACTTTTGTTTCTTATTTCGCCAAACAATATGTCTGATAGCAACACATTTCGGCTAAAGATGGCTTGGCTTGGGGTTTTATTCAACCTGAAGTTCTACGAAGTTCCTTACGTCATCCTTGGCTGACTCTTAAGTCCCGCTGTTGATTACAGTTGTAACTTTTTAAATTTAAACAAAGTCTTCAAGTTGACAAAAGTAAAGTTTGGTAAGCTTGGTCCTAACTTGTTTGGAATTAGTTGACAAGAAATTGGTGTACAGCGCTGTTTTTGTCAAGGCATTACCAAAGTTGGCCCCCATAGGATTTTTATGTAAAAGTTGTGAGTCATAATTTACTTTTTTCATTATTAATTATCCCCAAAACAGTAGGTAGGATGTGACTGTAGACTTCAGAAAGTCAAGAATGTCCCTTAATTGTACACAAATATGGCAAAAGCAAAATGAGGAAGAGGGTCGTGAATTGTTATAGACCATAATTGTGTTAAAAATTACAAAAGATGATTGGATTCTATAATATGAAATTATATGATTCAAACCTTAATTATAAGTACAATTTAATTTGAACAACAAAATGTTAAGGATATTGACATATTATTCAAATCTTATTTTAAGAAAATAAGGTTTTAAAATCAAATTTAAATAAAACAAGATATGTTAGATTATGATTCATGATTCATTTAATACTAAATTATCTTGAATTTTTTCATGTGTCAAATCTTTTAAATATTTTAATTAACAATTTACATATTTTTAAAATGTAACCTACATTTTAAAATATTTATTCGATTAAAAATAGATTAAATGTAAGGTAACGAGGTGAGATACATACTAAAATTCATTATTATTTCATCTTTCAAATCATATTTTTTATATGAATAAATATTTTTGAATTAATAACTATTATTTTTTAAAAGTTTAGAATTTAATTGCTTAAAATTTATAAAAAATGAATACCAAATAAGTCATCATCCTATTAAAATACACTGTTGTTGAATTTATCTACTAGGAAAATGCATGATATAACTCTAGTGTCTTAATTAAGGGTACAGATCTTCTGTACCCCAGCCCTCAAGGGGTGTGGCTCAATGGTTAAGATCGGGGCTTGGCTTCGGTTAGGTCTCAGATTCGATTCCGTGCTAGCCCCTCTTGTAAGAGCCTGGGACAACCGAGATTTTACATGTAGGTGGAGAGCTAGTTGGCCCCTCAATGATGAAGTGCGCCCGCTTAGCCCGCCTATGGGGTGGTGTGCTAGTTGGGCCTTCGGAGAGGTGTGCCCGTTTGGTTCGCTTACGGGGTTTCCTCGAATCCGAAAAAAAAAATCTTCTGTACCCCTTATTTTGGACCTACTCATTACCCCCTTAATATCAACCATCCAATGCAATAAATTGGATGGTTGAAATCAAAAGGGGACAGAGGGCACATAATAAGGCGTGTAGAGAATTTGCAGAACCGGCCAGCCATGGCATTACAATACACTATCATTCAAGTGAAGGTTTATTTATTCTAATTTCTCACTAAGCACTAGCAGTTTAATGCATAAATCAGAGAGCAGGCTGAAACTTCAGCCATTGGCATGAAAAAAATGGTGTCTTAAAGTTAGCAACTAGCAAGTAATCTCGTTTCCGAGAAATGATAAGAAAAGCTGCTATATGTTCATTAACAGCTCGTTATATTTCTTCTTTTTTCTTGTGTCTGTTGTAGGAGAACAATTTTATCACAAACACCCGCTTAATATGCGTTAACTTTCTATATAAAATCCACTCACTCGTAGGAAATGTACATTACCTTAACTACAAATTAAGATAAAGACAGCAATCAAAACTTTAATTATGTTCAAACTCTGACAAGAATTGCGATACTAATCTAATAGTTTACTGTTTATTAGGGACTATTATATAGTTTTCGTATTTACTACTCCAAGTGGACACAAGCACATAGTCTCTGGCATGGAAAAGAAAGCACGTCCAATATATAAATCCCGAGCTCAAATGGGACAATCCTTCATTAAATAGTAATTTTATATCTCCCTGTAAAGTTAACAGGAATATCCCTCTGGAAGAACAAACACAACAGAAACAGCCCTTAACAAAAAACCAAAATTTCAAAAACATAGACTCTGCAACATGCACGTTCTTTTAATATACATAATGACGTTCTTTTTCTGGGTAAAATTATATATAATGACGTTAATAAGCACTACCCTTGATTAAGGATTATTGCAGGAACCGAGACAATAGCCAAACGACGACTTGTGTCGTCAGTTGTTCATGTTAGAATAACAAACATAACATATTAAAATGGGGCATTATTGAAACAGAACAGAACACGAATGTTTGTTGATAGATTAGAATGACAACGACAGTCACCAGGTTGAGAAATTTTAAAAGATGTTTGTCCTATTTTTAGACCCGATCGTCTTGTTCTTAGCTATCAAATGCAAACACATTTAAGCAAAGAGCCAAGAGGGTTTGCCCCACTTTTAAAGTTGATTCTTTTCGAAGAAGAGAACAAAAATTAGTAGCCACCGTCGGTGGCATTTCATATAGTCGCAAGAAGTGGGATACTGAGGGAATGACGATCTCGGAATCCTAGCAACTCTATATAATCGTTTATATCCGACGAACAGCATGAATTTTGGCAGCAAATATAAGTTAATGACCTTGGAATTCTGAGTCCTAAAATTTATTCGGGGGTTTTAGTTTATCATATCTGTATGGCTTGAACATGATTTAAGAAAGTCTAAGTGAAAAGTGGGCGTGTAACTAATACTTAAGATAATGAAACCAATCAGTTTTCAGTTTTCACTACCTAGTTTGATCATACGAGGATTATGATGTCCTAGTTCCCTACTTATCGGACTTGTCACACACAATTATATTCTCTCAGTGAAATAAGCAAATCTTAGACCTAAAAGATTATCATTATTAAATACTCATACTCATTAATTAGCCTTTAACACGTTAAAATTAATTAGTAATATATGTTTTACATATATTAAAACTAATACACTTCTAAGTTCTTTAAATATAAATAATGCCTTGTGAAAGTTATTAATAAGTTGTGTCTAAAAAGAGTTATTGTTTGAATATTAATGTTAAAAATTAACTTATAAACTTCAAAACAATAGGTAGTTTGCATTAACATAATAGGATTGGCAAGGTGAGAAAATGAGAGAATGGGCCAGTCTCTTGGACCCACGATTTGTAGTCTGTCCAAAGCAACGTTTTAAGACCCCAACATAAAGATGGGCCTAATTTTTTGAAAGTTGGGCTTAACAAAATAAGCCCGTGATTTGTATTCAGTCCAAAACCCAAGTCTTAATTTGCTAAAACCCTTTCTGGACGGAGAAATAGATTGACAAAGATGAAGCAGCGATGAGACGGAGCTGGGGAGAGAGATGAGATCATAAACTAGAAAATAATCCCAATTCATGGCATCTTCTGTACCACCCTCCACTCTCAATTTTCAGGTACTTTACTTTTGCTAAAGATCCTCATTTTATCTGGTGTTTTGGTCGTTTAGTTCTTAGTGAGCTTGCTTGGACCGTTGGACGGAAGAAATTGATATGAATACATTCACATGGATAATTAATTTGTTTGTTTTTGGCTAGTGAATACACTCTAGACTGTTTTCTTTCCATTTCTACTGTTTTGGGATTACAGTTCCTTCTTTTTGTTTCTCCTTCAATTTAGGTGTTGGATTTTATTTTCTGTGCTTGTGTTTGATTTTGTGATTGAAGCATGATTCACAAATTCTTTCTTTTTCCCATTTGGTTAAGAGAGGAGTTTTTTCTTCTTTCTTTCTTTTTTTTTAATTTTGGGAATGCCACTTAAGAGTCAAAGTTGTTTCTTGAGATTGACATTACGATAATTGCTTCTTCTTTAGGTTAAATTGTTTAAAAGCCGATCCTGTCCAAACAACTGGTGCATGTTGGATCATGTGAATCATAGGTTTTCTTCACCTACATGTTCTGTGAAAGTAACAAATGCACAATATGGTGAACCAAGTAAGGTCAAGTTGCAACTGAGCATTGCAAAGGAGAGGCTGTTGGAAGCTGTCCTTGAGCCGGTGAAAGATTTTCCTTGGAGGAAGGCTAAGGATGTGTTAATGAAGAGATTTTTATCTGTTGGACAAAAAGTACTCAAGTGGTGTTTTGTGGCATATTTCGTTCTTAGTTTTTTATCCGCTGTTATACTTTCCATCTCAAGAAACCAAGAGCTTGTGATTCCCTTTGGTCTCCTTGTTGGCTGCTTGATGACTGACTTCTTAAAAGAAATAATGCAGGAAATGTTGCCTGCTGAAGAGGTAAGGTTTGCCCTGTTAGTTGAGAATGCAGGAACTGCATCTGTTAGTTTGATTCACTTTACCTTTTGAACAGGGAAAAGCATTGAAAATGCCCCTCGTAGCTATCAGTTGCTTCTTTGTATTAGTCAAGGCCATCTCTGCAGGTTTCACAACACGGACACAGTTATTTCTTTTGCATGTTGCAAATGGTGGATTGATGCAGGTGTTGTGGCTTTGGAGAGGTTTATCAAAAGAAAATCATAAAGGCAACGAAATAATTGCTGGTGAAGGTGGATAATCTACTACTGATGCTGATGAATCAATTGAATGCTGCGAATTCTTACCCAATTGATTGCGTTGATTACAGGATCATAAATCAGCATGACAGTCTTCTGTTAGACATCCAAAGTTTTCATTATTTTCGCTGTGGCTGAAGCAAATTCTCAAACGTTGATACTGGCATCTTCGTCAGGAGTACACGGTTTGACGACTGGGTGTTCTATGTTTTTCTATCGCTAGCTAATTACATGGTGGTATTTCATATTTCATACATGTTGTAGGCTCAGTGAAATGAAGTACTTATTAATTGTACAATGGAAAAGTTACATATGTCAGTCAATTCATGCATTATCACTGAAGGATGTAAATGATTCTTGTGCTATCTTCGCGAAGACTTTTCATGGTGCTTATTGAAAAGGTTGCCAAATGACAAAAAATCTACAAATGACTATGTCAGTTACCTGGAGACAACCTCATACCTTGGACTGCAAGAGATAACCCATAATTTGCGATCCCCAAAAGGGAGTGAGCATAAGTTGTTAGCAAATGTTTCTGATGTAATCTTCTGGATTCATTCTTTATCAACTAGCATAATTTACCTAATTATTATCATGTTTTTCATATCAGAACTAAACATGCTGAATTGAACCATTAATTCTTATTTTGTTGATATAAGTTTATTTCAAGCCCATTAAATTGTGAAGATAGAGAACATATAAGTGCTTGCTTATGTTCTATAGTAGATGGGTTTGGTTGTATATTTGTAATATAATTCATTTAAGACATTTTTGTATATTTGTCATATAATTAATTTAAGACATTTTTATCTTATACATATTTCTTTAATTAATTAACTTATGAGATAAAGTTTATGAAAAAAATATTTTGTCAATAAAATTATGCCAAAATTACAATTATGAGTTTCATGTTACATTTAGGTATTATTATTAAATTGTTCGTAATCATTATATTATTAAGATTGAAGACCAAGAGAGTAAAAATATTAGTATAGGTTATGTTTCTTTCATATGATAGTACTCAATCTTACAAATTGAAATGTAAAGATATTTACAAAAATATGTAGGTGTTTATTAAAAAACAATTTCACTAAATTAATCTGACATGATAATTTCAACATTATTTATATGTTTATGAAAATGTTCATTATAATAATTGCATAAGTGATTATTTAACTCGAGTCTTCGAAGTATCTCAGATATAGATTGTTATATTTTGATACTATTAACATATTTTCTAATCAAATTTAGTTCAATTGGTAGTTATTAGATATGATATAAATTATATGGAAGCAGTAAGGGATTAATATACAATTTGTCACCATAAAGTAACCCATTTGACTTTAGTTTGTTTCACATAAAGGAGAAAAAAAAATCATGTTAATATTGACGTGACAATTGATAAAATTGTGATAGGGTCTAAGGGTTTCTTCAATTGGGAGTTTAACTCAGATGACTTTTAGACATTAGGGTTCTTTTTGTACATTTCGAAACATTA
>JAOQMR010000006.1:5258109-5274096 GCA_027563865.1 Erythroxylum pelleterianum | reverse complement strand
AATTTTATGAAATACTCACATTCTTCCAAAAACACTCCAAGATTATACCCTTATATATGAGTCATATATATCAATTTTTGTGAGGGCGAGCCTTGAAGCAACTGGTAAGGTTACTCCTTTGTGATCAAAAGGTCACAAGTTCGAGTCATGAAAATAACGTCTTTGTAAATGCAAAGAGAAGACTGCGTACAATTGATGTCTCTTTCCCGACCCTCACAAAGCAGAGAACCTTGTACACCGAGGTTGTTGTTGTTGTTGTTGTATATATCAATCTATGTCTTGGCGAATATCGTGTTCAACTAATAACTCTATGAAACTCTCAAAGATTGCACATCCATCATATGTATGAGACATACATAACAATCTTCACCTAGGTGAATATACTTTATTTAGGTTAGGTTGTATCCATGTCTAACCCCTCGATACATTAATTAAGTCCAAAAAATGGTTAAACTTTTCTATGATAATCAACTTTGTCTACATTTCAATTTCATCCTATAAAATATGAATCTTTTTCAACAAGACCTTCTTAGATGCACTCAATTTCTTAACATTATAAAATCTCAAATCCTTTATTGTACTCATCCATTTATCTTTCTCTTAACCAACTATAGTCCTCTGGATGGTAGATGGATCCCTATCATTAATAGTAAGAATACACGTGATCGATTCTTCTCAATTATATCTACTTGGTAGCCTGATGGTCCATCTTACTCTATTCATGGCTATATTATGATGATGCTCTATTTCTGAAATTATTATATCTCCTGAATCAATATTTCCAACCTTTTCAGCATTTGTTCTACACTATTCTAATTTAATTTGTGTCACTTTTGGATAACTACTGTTATTTATTGAGCCTGACATGTCCTCTTCATATGTTTGCATCAACATATGTCACTCTCTAAAAACTGCATCTTTAAAGATTATCCTAGACTTTTTACTAAGCACATAAAACTTCTAGAAGTTTAACTTTAGTGTTTGATACCCTTCAACAAGCCCTCCTTATAAACTTATGTCATCTCTTACTCATTTAAATGCCTATCTACATATTATATAATGCATTAATATCTTCTTTTGTCTTTATTACTACAACTTCTCTACCTATAAATGTGCTCTCTATTAATTTGTAGATGTTTTTAACAAATATTGACCTTTTCATCACATTCATAAACCCTTTACTGCCTCAATATTGTCTTCATTAGTTTTATATCTAAAACCATTTGCATTTAAGGTACCCAAAAGGATCAGAGTATTCTTTAAATATAGTACATATTGAACATCATTCAACGTCCTAACAACTCCATCAAATATCTTGATTCTAACCTATCTTATTTTGACTGTTTTATAAGCCTTATCACCTATAATTAGATACCAAAATTTTCTGACGTGTATGACACAAACCAAATCTTATGTGGTGTTATATTATATAAGCATCATATGTCCATAGTCTATAAGCCCTTACTCCAAAAGTTAACTAGTTAAAATGTAGAGCAAGTTTCCATTACTATAATTTAAGTTCCCTCTTTCACTACATTAGTGTACTTTGAAGAATTATTAGTTTTTTCTTTGGCCACTCTACTATGAATGTCAATAGGTTGGGTCAGGCTTACCATTGAACCAACCTATTTGATACCCTCTACCGAGTTAGGCTCAGCTGCCCCAAAATATCATTTTAATATAAATGACTAATATAACATTGTTTTAGTCTTTAGTTTTTTAAACCTTCAAACTAAAACGATGTTGTTTTAGGAAATTAAAGTAAGACAACATCATTTTAGGGGAGGGGTTTGGGCCATCGGGCTTTTAGGTTGGCCTACTATGCTTGAAGCCTAATCACTCCAATTTTAAACTGTTAATTTTAGGTTAGGTTGGGTCGGGATATTTTTGCCAATTGTACACTAATCCTTCTTTTTAAAACAATCCCTTATGATAGGCCTAGTTTACTCACATTTGTAGCACTAGACTAATGTTTTATCTATAGGTTTAGATCTAAAATTTACATGAGCACAATCCTCATTTTTCCTCATATAGAATCCTTCAACTTAAAATTTTTTACCAGTATTGAGTCTCTATTAGTTGTGAGCTAATATCATAACGGTGATATCCTCTATGCCAACTATCTCATTAATATGAGTCAGATCACTAGATGTTCATAAGAAAGAGATAAAGAGTAAAGAAAAATCATTGTTTTATCCTTGTTTGTAATAGCCACCTTAAGCTTTAATATCACATTGACTATTTAATTGAACACATTTGATATGTTGTTCCAAATTTGCTCCCCCTTACATCTATAACTTGCATATTCTCTGCTTCATATACAATTTATTTATGAGAGACTTTGACATTATTGACTCTTTAGCTTCTTTCATATCTCTAGAGAAGATGGCATATCCATGATGTAGTACATGACCTTATATGTCAGACATAGCTAAATAGTTCTAGTTACTCACACTTATCTCTTATGTCCTTCGACATTCTCTTGTAGCTCATTCAATATGTCTTGCTATACTAATAAATCCTTCACTCTTTACTACCATATTATGAAATTCCTAGTTCCATTGAACCTCTCCATTTCAAATCTTACAACTGAAGTCATTTTTGCCTTAATTATGGTCTAATACCACTCGTTGGAAAATATTATATGAAAGAGAATAGGAATAGGTTGATAGAAATTATGAATTTGTATTGTATATTACACTTTAAATGGTTATACAGGACTATCAATTTATTGGCATAAGACTAGTTAATAAAAGAAATAATTCTAGGTCAAATATATAATGAATGCCAAGATTTTAGACCATAGGTTTAGCTGATATAAAGGTTATAATATATATGATAGATGTATATTTGACTATAATTATACACATATATTTTATGTATTTTGCTTGATATTTTATAGTTTTGTCGTATATTTGATACTTAATTTACTCTAAATGCATTTATAGATTATAATTTCCTTCTCAGAACAAAAGGAGAAGAATTCAAATAAAACTCTAGCATAAGATGAAGATTTAAAGCAACTAAAAACCTACATGTCCATGTATAGAGACGATGCAAGTCTTTGTAAACATGTGAAGATTAAAGATTTTGAGTTCTGGTTATGTGGAGTTACATGTCCAGGTATCTTGACATACACGACCGTGTATGTTGCCTATGTAAGTCTTTGTGCCCATATAAAATTATGAATTCAGGTGTTTTTGATTATATACGGTCTCTCAATTACTCGTTTATATCCTAAAAACCTTAGATTTTACTATAAAAGGATGTCCAGTTTTACAGTAAATTTAAGATATGAAACATTCAGGGAGGCAAGGATTTTGTTCCAAAGACAAGGAAAACACGAAGTTAACATCAAAAAAATCCAATAGAAGGCTACATCCAATCTAAACTTACAAGAAGATTCAATAGAATAGAAAGAGAGATTTCAAATTATGAATTCTTTATTTTCTATTAGTTTTTCTACATGTTTATATTTGATTTTGTTTTCTATTATAAGTAACTAAATATTTTTAGTGTTCAGGTGTGATTAATCCTAATATAGGATAACAATATTTCTTAATCTTTTATTCAATATGCTGGACCCCGATCTCGGAGCCCGGCCATCGGTGCCTGGCCCCGTTCGCGGAGCCCAACTATCCAGAACATACTACCAAGATCCATTGGGCCCAAGTCCCAACCCACCTGGATGACTCGTCGGGACTAACGAAAGAATAGAAATGCGGAAGCAATACATATATTCATAAATCAATAAGCAAACTCAATCAAATATATGTCATACAATTCATGCTCAAAACGAAATACATCGGGATGCTCAATAATGAGATGCTCCATGTACTATCCAAAAGAGTACTAACTAGTACAAAAGCCTCTAACTATTGAGGAGCGCTCGATGCCTTGCAATGATCAATCGTCGTCGGATGCCACACCTGAGGAGGGAAAAATTTAATGGGATGAGCTACACAGCTCAGTGGCTAATATATTTATAGCCATTGGTAACTAGAACAAATTTTAGCATATGTATAGATATATGTCTAACTAGCAAGAAGACAATCAGACTCATCCTGCCTCAAGCTGATCTTAAGCTTGGCCATCTCCTCCAACAAAGGCAAATACACAGTCCGAACATGGGCTATTGATGACTTCCTACTCAAAGCATCCGCCACTACATTGGCCTTCCCTGGATGGTACTCAATCAGCAAATCATAATCCTTAAGTAACTCAATCCACCGTCTCTGTCTCATATTCAACTCCTTCTGACTCAGCAAATACTAAAACTTCAAAATTTTAAATCATGCTTCACAAATAATAAACCGGTTTGGGGTCCAACACAATGCAACTATTTTAATTGATTTATTATGATTCAATTTATATGTGTTTATTCTTGTCCTAAGATATCTGGAATATTAATGCATGATTTGATTTCATATGATTGAGATTGAGAAGTCCTTTTGTATGAATAGATTTACCATAATAAAAAGAAGTTGATTGCAAACATAAAGATGGGTTGGCATAAATCCTACAGATTAGGGTCAAACTTAATGGCGGAATTCATAAATCAATCATGCAATCCTAAACTAGAAATATTTTTTGTTAGTAGTCTGAAGAGAGTTATTAACATAAGAATGAAATTTTCACAGTCCAATAATCAATAAAATAATTGTATGATAAAATGTTAATTATTTAATTATTTTTAGGGAGATTCATCACCTAGACACTAATCTTTTATATTGATTTTTTCTAAGTAATTTCCTTTGTCAGCTGTGTTCATTATTGTTTCCAATTTTAGTTTATTAGTTTAGTTTTATTTTTTATTAAAAAACCAACATCCAATTCGTAGGCTAGATAATAAAAGAAGGGTAATTACTAATACTTATTGTCTTCATGGGATCAGCTCGTACTTGCCTGTGTTAGTTACAGTTATGTCATGCACTTACCAATAAATCAATATTGGTATAGAAATAACCAATCAATATATATTAATATCCCTCCTCAAACTTAGTCGGTAGAAAATTTGCCATTTAGAGTTTGGAAACTAGATTATGAAATCATTGAGATGTAAAAGCTTTGGTAACTATATCTACAATCCGATCTTGAGAGATAACAAAAATGAGATTTACTATGCCTTGAAGGACATAACGGTGCATAAAGTGACAATCATTGTCAATATACTTAATGCGCTCATAGAACACATAATTGTGAGCTTATTTAGATAACACTCTGATTATTATAATGGAGAAGAGTAGTTAAAGAGTAAAAGGCACCCATATCTTGGAGAAGCCATCTTGGTAAGAAGAGTCTAGAAGTAGTATCTGCGAGAGCTCGATATGTTACTTCAATGCATGATCAAGAAACTACAATTTTCTTTTTGCTACGCCAGAAAATTAGGGAGGTTCTAAGGAAAAATTAGTAACCTATGGTGGAGTGTTTGTCTGTGGGATCTCTAGCTCAGTCAGTGTTAGAATAAAATTTTAATTCAAGAGTACAATCATTTGAGAAATGGAGATCGTGTAATAAAGTACTTTTGATATAAAAAAGGAATTTAAAGGATGCTTGCAAAGTGAGTTTTATAAACTACTTAGCTATATCAGGATGAGTGACAATAAGGTTGACAAGACTTCCCATTAGTTGAAGATAAAAAGTAGGATTAGCTAAAGTTGTACCATCAATAGCTCTAAAATGAGCATTTATCTCAATTGGAGTGCTAGAAGTTTTATCATCAGTGAATCCTACACGACAAATAATTTTAAGAGCATATACTTGACTTGAGATAAATAATCCCTAGAGAAGTCAGAATTGACTTTGAGCCCCAGGAAATAACTCAGAAAACTTAAATGTCTCATCTTAAATTGATGCTTAAAAAGGGTCTTAAGATCCTGAATGCCTTGTAAATGGTCTCCTATAATGATTTGATAGTCTTGCAAATGAAAAAGGCATGATCATAAATTGATAAGCTAAGGAGTTATCTGATGGTCACAGTCTTTCTTTTTAGGCCTCACACTGTTGGCTTCTTTCTATCACGGGGACCTTTATCAACACTGGATTAACCAATATCAGTATGTAGAGAAGATTTAGTCTTTCTACCTCTGATCTTAGCGGGCTTCATCTATCTTCCCTTTAGTTGCTTCGAGGGCTGTAGGAGTAACCATCTTAAGTTTCTCCTCCTCAGCAACGCAATGGGCAATTAAAGCATTGAAGTCCCATTCCTCATCCTGCAAATAATATGTCATCACCAGATTACTAAACTCTGGAGGGAGTGTATTCAAAGTCTGGTGAACTATGAAGACATCAGGAAGAGGAATGTTTAACATCTTCAGTCTACTATAAAAATGGATCATTCTTGATATGTACTCCATTACTCCCCCTTCTCCCATATACCTCATAGTGAATAATTCTTTCATCATGGCACTTGTCTCAACGTTAGGTGAGACTGTGTACCTCTGGGAGACATTACCGAAAATCCACTAAGCAGATGGTCAAGTATGGATCTCTTAATGGTCATAAGACATAACCTGTTAGATCAATCCTAAGCTTCAAAGGTTGTTGTATGAGCTCTTGAGCTCATGGATATAGGTGCAGATGGCCTATCCTGTCATCAGGGTCGTTCCTATAGTTTTATAAGCCCGGGGTGAAATTAAATAAAGGGCCCCAATGCAATTCTCATATTCTTTGAGTCTCTCACTAAGATGCTTCCAATCTCTAAATCCGTCATTTGCTAATCCACTTTGTTTGTTAGTAGATTTGAACAATTTACAACAAAAACAATATACTTTATCTACATGTTTAGAATAAACCAACCATTTTCTATCGCTAATCCTTCCATTATTCAAATTTCTATAATAATAAGAATATGAAAAATGACGAGAGGTATTGTTTAAAAGAAACATAAGATTTAACTCTCTTACAGACCCTTTTTCAACTAAAATATCTCTTGCTTTATTATCAAGATTATCCCAATTCCTAGGATCATAAATGTCCAATATAAGCCTTACTTGCTTAATATACTGTAAATTTTCTGAAGTGGATGTATTTGGCACATGATCATCCTCACTCATATTTCTAACATCCTCGTGAATATGAATAAGTTTTCTTTATGTTGTTCAAAATCACCTTCACCTAATTCCTCAGGACTCTCACTAGAGGAGCCTACTCTTTTAATAAATTTATTTACTACTCCTTTTTGGGATTCTATCAACTGTGCTACTTGCTTTTTTCCTTTCTTCATTACAGACAAATGCTTTAGGCAACATAATATAAACTAATTATAACACAGTTGGATTAGAAAAAGAACAAAAGCACCTGTATGGAACTGGAAGAAGTATGCAGGCATAACCAAACTGCAACAGCTTCACAATATATTGCAAAGATATATAAATGGTATTATATCTGTGATACAGAAAAAAATTAAATAGCAAAATTTAATATCTAATATTAAAAATAAAAAATAAAGAGTAAAAATATATTAAAAAATTAGAAACTTTACCTTTAAATTATACTCAGAACACAAAAGACAGAATCGTAAAATTTTTTGCTGCTAATTTTTGAGTTGAAGTACTTTACATATATTGATAAAAATAAAGAAATTAGAGAGGGGGTCTTTGAATTGGGGCCCCCTCTCATAAATGACATTAACGTTATAGTGTTATTAACGTTAAAGTCATTACTCATTAGCTAATCTTGGAAGGTGTAAACAAAAAAAAACTTATTAGCTAACGTTAATTTAGAGAGGGGCCTTGGGGCCTCCTCTAATAATAGGGCTTGAAAATCTGTTCCAGAAGGAGTAATTGTACCCAAATGTTTTATGGCTAACGTTATTTTTTTTTGGCCAATATGGCTAATATTTAAATGAAACTTGAAAACTAACGAGTGCATCATCAAATTGGAACAATACGACTTTTACCTTTTAAAATAAGGAAAAGTCATTTCAACAACACGATATGTTACGGTTCTACTTTTACTTTCTTTATTGTAGCTTTCAATTTATTTACAAAAAAAGAAGAAGAGAGGGGGGCCTCTCTCATAATGGGCCCTGCCTGTCATATAGCTATATCAACCTCAACTATCTCCATAGCATTCATTACATCCTCTATCCACTTCTTCGTATTGAAACTGGTTCTAGTTTTAATGATAACACTGATATTGTTAATCGAAAAGGTGACCACAAAATAATAATGTTTAGATCAACACAAACGTAGGATAACAATGATACTCAAAGTTATTAAACAGTATCTTTTCTAAGAATCCGACCACACAAATTATGAAACACCTTTGGTCTGAATACATAATATATGCAATTAGACCTCTACATAAAAACGATCAGAGTACAAACCATCCACTCTCATAACACTACCACCTTTAGGCAAATAGATCACTTGAGTAACCGATTTCCTCCATCATATGCCTTTATGCAAATCTCAAAATGTTATGTAAGGCCAACACCTTTGGGTAGAATAACCAAACATAAAACCATAGACAACCCACAACATGCAAGCAGAACAGTTCAAAATACTAACTTGAACGACCACTTTGATGACTACATCCTTATTAGCACCCCAAACACAAGGGATACATCTTTATGTCATTCTCACATTCTTGATGGGCATATAGTATGTGACAAAGAAACATCAATAAATGCAAAAACCCGAATGCATAGTCTCATTATCACACACTCGTGCTGAAGACATTCTCTGAAAACTTCATTTGAGACTTTCGTAAAGGAAAAATCTTAGTAGAGTGACTATCGTGTGTCACCGGACACTGAACTAACCACCTGAGACATGAGAACCTCATGTATCTCCCTTATGGCAAGTTTGTTGCATGAAAATTCACTCAAAATAGCTTCAGAATGTCTTAATTCCTTTTCCGAGTGACTATCGTGCAATCCCGAACATTAAGCATAAGACCCGAGATACGAAAACTTGAAGTATCTCCCTTATGTGATGTCTGAAGCATGAAAATTCATTCAAAATTGGATTCAGAACGCCTTAATTCCTTTTTTGGAGTTAAACTTTAATTTATTACTAATGTAATAAATATAGAAAAATGAAAAACTCACTTTCTGAATTTCCCGAACCTGAAAACTAACCCAAAACACCCTGGGGCACCTTTACGGGAAATCTGAATTTTGTGTGTGTGTGTGTTTTTTTTAAATACTATAGCATGACTTCAGCAGTGTGCCAGGTAGTGCTAACGTTAGCTACATGTGGGGGAGTCGTGGCGTGTGTACCACACTGCGACACGCCTTCAACTTGTATGACACATGTGTGGCACGCGACCACACGCACTTATCGACAGGCGTGTACGTCGCATGTGCCAACGTGTGGCTCATTCCTATCCACCCACATGTCGACCCTACGTCACACACCAGACGTACCGCACCTAATGGTCTCCATCGCCCAATCGAAAAATGGAAATTTTTTGCATATTTCGGGCTAGTTTTCGCACTCCCGACTCATTTTCAACCTGTTTCTCATGGCTAAACACATTTATACTAATTTCATGCAATAAAAAAGCAAGAAAATTTGAGAAACAGAAGTCAACTCTCCAAAAATCTTATGCAGAAAAAACTAAAAAAATTTCGTTTTTAACTACCCGATCACATCACTGCTCTGATACTACATATAATACATAACGATACCTTAGTTACGTATCCCGGATCAAACATAAAAAGACAATAAACGAAGAAATGCGGAAAATACCTGATTTTAGGGCTATAACTTCAAACGAGATTTTCAAAGTCGAAACGAGTACAATTCCACCGCCGTTTTCACGGGAACCGCTCACTGGGACGCAGTTAACATCTTTCTACAGTTTTCTCAAAACGTAAGTTCTTTTAGCGAGTCAGAGAATCCTTATGCTTACGAATGACATGAGCAACTACAGAAGATCTTAACCTTTATATAAAGCTTTCATATCAAGCTTTCCATCACAGGCTCGATATGGGTCTGGTCCATACTAATCGGGATCTATTTTCCACCCAAATTTCAACTCATTGATTTAGATCATTTATTAGACTACTTTATTATTTTTATTCGGATCAAATTACGTAACTTAACCGATAAGTTATTTGAAAAACCAAAAAATGTAATTAAATATTGTCCAACTTTATAGGAAAAGTCAAAAATTAAGTAGCATAACTAGTTAGAGTGGTTCGAGAAGAAGGCCTATAAGAGTTATGAGTGGAGCTAGAGGCATTTTTAGCTTAATGCTTTCTGCACTCGAAGATATGATGACCATATTTCTTGCAATAGTGATACTGAGTTTCCGATATGAACTAGCAAAAGAATTACTAGTAGGTAGTGAAGCAGCCATAACATCAGTGGATTTTACTACTTTTTCTACACGAAGAGTGTTGAGATGAGTCTCTTTAAAAAGTAATTCTCGGATGACAATGTCAAGGTTTGGTAATGTATTGCGAAGCAGGAAGGAACTACCAGCAGATTCAAACTCTGGTTTGAGTATCACAAGTAGATGCTAAATAAGTTGGTGGATTCTGACTCCAGTGTAAAGGGCATCAAAGGCAGAATTAGGCCAAATAGGATTACCACTAAACTAGTAAATATCATAAGAAATAGAGTATGTAGTGTGTAAGAAATCCCGTACCTTTTTTAGAGTATCAAATCTACAAAACTCCAACTTAAAGTCGGTATTTTTTCAGATTACTGCCACAGGTAACGAGAATTAACTAGAGGTTGCCATGGAGAAAGGGATAACAGAGTGAATTTGGAGAAAACAGAGGCAAAGAAGTCGCTTTTCTTAAACAAAAGCTGTCAACTTGGTGAAGTTTCAGTTTAAAGCCATTTGTAGGAAATGAGAATAAAGAACAGGTGGTTGAATCAGATGAGAAGAATAATTAGGGACATTTGGCCATAAATGAGAGTAGCCACAGACAAAGAGTGACAAAAAGGCTCTGATAACGTGAAAGAGAAGAGTATCAAGATGAGAGAAACTATGAATTTGTATTGTATATTATGCTTCAAAATGGATGTACACCAGTATCAATTTATAGGTTCAAGATTAACTAAAAAAGGAAATAATTATAAGTTAAATATACATTGAATGCAAGAGTTCAGGTTATAGGTTTGACTGATATACATTGTATATAAGTTAAATATACATTGTCTGCACACGGGCAAGGGCTCTCAGACACCAATGTCCTAAATCCTGGAACTTTGTATCTTTTCTATGCATATAGTCTATGACACAATTGTGTCTCAGATGAGACAAAACCAAAGTTTGACATCTCGGACATAAAAACAACTACTGATTCATTGATGGAGTAAATCTTCCCAACTCGAAAATCTAGTAGTCCCAAGTCCTTTGAAGGGTTACAGACATTATGAATTCAGTTTCATTTAGTGCTCTCAAGGTGGCACTCGTAAAGATTCTAAGACGCCTGTGGATGAAGGATAGGCGAGACTGTTTCCTGAATAGATATCAGCACTTATTATATGCACCTTCTTGGCACTAATAAAATCAACGAAGTTGCTAAACTCATTGTTCGTCATGATATGACTCAAGGCTTCTCTCTGAACATTGAAAATGAGTTCTCGTGCTTGTATAGGATTTTTCCAATTTTGGCATGGTGATTACAAAGTTGTTTAAACTTGAGCATGTATTGGAACAACTTCAAGCTCAGTTCACCATTGAGATCCCTGTCAGTCCTGTGAATATCGATTGGCTTAGGACAACTTCAGTTAAAAGCTGACATAAATATAACAAAACATTGAGGTGAAACGAACTGGGAAGACCTTAGATATTACAGAGTAGGAACAAGGAAAGCCACATGACTTTCAAGAAGGAAGAACATTAGAGTCTCATACTCTCATCTAGCAGAAGCTAAACCAGCTGTTACTAGAAATGCTTGTTTAGGTCAAACTTTACTCTATTTCCGCTTAATTCATCCATGAAATTGACTAGTACCAGTAAATGTACAGAACTTAGTCATCCTAATAGTGTATTTATGTGTCATTTTGAAATGAGAGCATAAGATTATGCAGCAACTGCAACATAGATTTTTGAAAGTAGGTAGTCGATGATGATCCTAAAACGAGAGCCAATTATTTAAAGATAGGATCTCCGTTTCAAGTTAAAAGCACTGGGTCTGTTCTATGTGCTAGGTGACAGTCGAAAAGGTCGAAAATGGCTACAAAATAATGACATTATGTAAAATTGTACGTGTTGGAAAATCGGGTTAGGATTTAATTCTATGTGCAGACGAATAATTATGAAACTTTTTTATTTTTTGATTTCTTAAAAGTCAAAATTATTTTAAATTCTATAAAATGAATAACACATCAATTTTAATAAATCATAAATTTTAATTCGTTCTTTATTTTAAAACTTGATTTTTTTCTTACTGTATCATTCAAATTGTTTTCGAAACTGTCTCGTCTCAACCACCATAGTTGTACAAGTGTACAATCTCTAACAATATCCACAAAAAATTATACCTTATTACACATATTATACAAATGAAATATACATCAAACTTTACATAAAATACCATCACATTATGCAAATAATAATACTACATTCTACATTAAATATCAGTGCCTCCACTTCCATTAAGATATCCAACTGTACTTGTCATCAATGGTTTATCATAGACAATACAACAAAATGACCACAAATTAGTTCAAACCCCATAAATGAATTACTCTTCTAAGAAATGATGAGCTTAGTAGATTGATTGGTTCTGATTTCATAAAACTCCAAAAAGGTGTTATAAACTGCATTTATGTGAAAGATATTTTGAGGATCAAAAATGAATAATGATTTAAATAAAAGTAAAATAAAGTAATAAGTCATATGTTTATCTGTATAATTTAGCTATCAAGTGAGAAATCAACGTACACAAAAATGCCTATATACTCAACATGTAATATGAAACAATTTCTATCCTTTCTAATTCAAACTCTCAAATAAAAGACTCTCCTAAAGTTTAGTAGATTGATTGATTTCAATTTCACATAAATTCAAAAGGGTTTTATAGACTGTGTTACTCTTAATGACATTTAAAGATTAAAAAATTAATAGTAACCTGAATATAAAAAACAATAGTAATGAATTACATGTTCATTTGCACATTTTAGTTATTAACTTAGATTTCTAATAACTCAAAAACTTATAGGATTACAAACTAACAAATAAACTAAAACAAGATTAGTGATAAGATCAAGAGGAATAAAAACATCTGTGAGAGATGAAATATCTTCAATGGTTGTGTTGGATAAATGATTTTCGTAAACTATATGAATCTTAAGATTTCCACGATATATATTTACATTGACAAGGAAATGAGCATTGTTTGTCACATTGATTAAAAGTCCCAAAATCTAAGTAATTAGTGTAAAAAAATTAGGTTTGCCTGAGAGTCCTAAAGTAGAAAGTTTAGAAATAACAATTTATGTAACATCAGTATAAGAATTTTATGTTGGACAGGGCGGATCTACAATGCCCCCACTTGCCTCCAATAAGTTCCCTATAAAAAAATAAGCTTTGCTCTCATAAAAAAAATTACTCCCATTAAAATTTTTCCCCCATTAAAAATAAAAATTTATTTTTATTAAAATTTTGCCCCACTTAAAAAAAATTCTGGATTCGCCCCTGATGTTGGATATCCCACGTCCACAAACCATTAGAACTAAAATAACCAATCAAAACAATATATATTGTTGCAGCTTTCTTGAAGGGTCTAACATGACATTCCTTACCTATGTGATTATCATTTTTCATAATTTTTGGAACAATCTAAAGCATAATCATCAAAATTTTCATAGCAGAAACACTAAACAATGTATGTGTCTCTTCCTCTTAAATAAGCTACCTCAACTCAGGTAGATCTTTGTAGGTCCATTGTGACTTAAAAGTAAAGATGTTGCTCCTAACCGCACAAAACATTGAGACATGTATCTAAAAAGGGAACAGATCTTGATTCATAACATCAAACCTACTACCTTTAAATTCAAATATTAGTTTTGTAAGAAATTAATTCTTTAGTAGTTTCATGAACAAATTGAACAGCAATAAGTCCTTCACGAGGCAATGCAGCATAAATAATATCTTTATATTCAACCTAAAGATTCATGAAACCAAAATAAAGTTTAGAAATAGAGAGACTTAATTATTGGAGAGTGATAAATGCATGCTAAAGTTAAAATCAACAAACAGTGTTATGTTGGTTATAAAACCTCTTTAAATAAGATCACATCAGTTGTAGTCTTGAAGGTTCCAAGATTTAAGATGATGTTAGCTCAACGGATCCAAAATCCAAGCCATGATTTGAACAACATTAACTTTAGTTAGCATGTTCATCTTTTTTCTTGTTTTTATCAGGAATAGGATTATTGCCATCGACATATCTTTATAAATCCTTACTTTGACAAATATCTTAAAATGGAATGCATTAGTTAAGTAATTTTTTTTATTAAGATGAATCGAGAAACTTTCACACTTATCCAAAGACATGATATCAAGTTACTAGAGTTTAGAAGACAGTAAGAATTTGAATATACAAAGACTATTATAGATGGACTAGTTTTGAGATAAATAAAGGTGAAAATATAATAAAGATGGACAAAAGACTACACAAAAATGAGATTAGACAAAGACTATGATACCACGACAACTTAGAGATATTTTAATAAACTTTTGGCTAGAAAATTTGTTTCTTTCTCAATAGAAATTTCCCAATATATCAATATATATATATAATTATAGTTCTAAAAATTTTGGGGGTAAAAGGCATAAATATCTCCTATTATTTAAAAAGTTATAAAAAATCTCATAATCTTTAAATTCTCCAAAAAAAAAAGTCCTTTTAGTTGCTAATATTTTAGAAAAATATTCTCTTAAACTTTGGTTAAAAAACCGATGAGAATAGACGTGGTATAAACATCAAAGATTGACTAATTAAATGTTACTAATACGGTAACTCAACTTAGCTTTTAAACTCAACTTGAATAAATTAAAATCAACTTAAATAAATAATTTAATATGATTATAATAAATTATAATCATATTAAATTATTAGCTTATGTCACGTTTAATTAGTTTAATTCGGATTAAAGAGCTTAGTTGAATCATTATATAAGTAACATTTGAATGATCTACTATTGATATTCATATCATGTGTATTTTGTCATTATTTTTAACCAAAGTTACTAAAAATACAAAAAAAATTGAGAATTTTAAATATTAATAAAATTTTTAAGATTTCTTAAACAATAAGAAAACTCCATATCTTATACCCAAATATTAGTGGGTTACCCATTTGTAGATGAATTGACGTAAAAGCTAATAACAATGATAAATATGAGTGAAGATGTTTACACTGAATTTGTTTGATTCATTCATTCATGGATTACCGTGAGGAAATAAAATACAGATTCTCAAGCCTCATTTGGTAACTAAAGGAGTCAGGGAAAAAAAAAAGGAATGAAAATAAAAAGTTATAATAAAATAGGAATAAACTTATTGTTTATGCGTGTTTGGTATAGAATTAAACAAAGTTAATAATTATATAGTATTTGGTATCAAATATTATGAATGATAATGAGAAATTTTTTACTCATATTTAGTTATTATATTATCTATTTTGTAAATAAATAATTAAAATATTTAGTATTTTATAAATAATTAATGAAAATTTTCAATGATTTATTAAATTATTAATTTTAAATTAATTATGAATAATTTTATGATAAAAATAAAAATAACAATGAAATAAAATAAAATAAAATAATTGTAAAAAATTAATATAAAAGGTCGTAATGTGTGATTTTGATGATAATAGTATAATAATAATTATATCTTGATAATATCTTATATATTTTGATAATATTCTAATAATATCTCTGAACTCGCTTATGCCTAATATTTAATTCAAATTTATACCTCCAAGTTTATGATTGTTTAGAATGCATTACAATTTTGTCGTTCCTTGTTTTATTCATTCCTAATAACCAAACAAGTAAAAATTAGGGA
>JAOQMR010000006.1:5232790-5245102 GCA_027563865.1 Erythroxylum pelleterianum | reverse complement strand
AACAATGGTCTAAACCATTTGGGTCATTCCATTCCTTGCCTTTCCACCCATCTACCCACATCCAAACATACTCTAAATGAATCTTTAATAAGCCCATAAAATGGTTATTCAGGGAGGTTAAGAGTTGCATTTTGGGTTAAAGGGTTTCTGTAAAAATTCAATTATTAACGCATTACATTACGTAACATAATTAATGAAATTAATCGTTGTTTATATAGTAAAAAAGTTACCAAAACATATTATTAAAATATAATTTAAAATATTGAAATGTGCATTACTACATTTTAATATATTAAAAAAATTAATTTGTAAGTGTTTAATAATATTAGGATTGAGGATATATTTGTCAAAATTAAAAGTATTAAAGACTTATTTTAACATTTTATCTCATTATTTTATGCCATAATTTTAATAGACAAGATGACTTTCATAAAAGAAAATATCTCTATGGCATAAATTTTTTAAATAATCACCTTTATCTTGAGCCTTATATTCGGTACTTTTCATGTCGAGGAGCTAAGGCTCTATTTATTAAATAATTCAAAATTGCCTCTGAGCTTTCCAATCTTTGAGACCGGGTTCAATCCCCTAATCAAAATTGATTGTTTCAAAACAAGTCCCTGAACCTTGGTTTGATTGGTTGGCACTAAGGATGACAACTGGGCCCAAGCCTAACTTGACGTAACACGGCCTAAAGTCAATGGATCAAGTTCTGGTTGATCAAACTCGAGCCAGAGCCTAGTCAAGGTTTCGACTTTTATATACAAAACGACATCATTTTAGCATTTTAAATTGAAAAAAATTGGGTTGGCCAAGTCGGATTAGGGCCCAAGTCTGCTGCTTGGGCTCGACCTATTGCCATCCCTAGTTAGCACTGAAATGAAAATGCATAGCCTATCACAATCCAGTTAGATTAATCTGTTGATTGGTTCCAAATTATTGATTCACTAAAAATAACCTACATAAAATATGTGACTGATAGACTAATACATGATCTCGAGAGTTTATTTTCTAAAAAATAGTAATTATAAATTAATAACAATTCAAAGCTTGATAAAAGAATAATGTCAACTGTAGGATTATGCAAACAAAATTCTTTGAGATTCCAATTCTAATACTTGCTTATCGAAAAAAATCATTGGCAGGTCACTAGCAACAAAAACAACACAGTACAAGTGAAATGGAATCATACAAGGCCGTCTTGTTGGAGGTGCATCTTTTGGACTTTGCTGTTAAACTGATTTGGGCAATAAATCAATTTTGTGCATTTGGAGAAAATGAAGATGGTAAATGGGATTTCTTTGTATATTTAATTCAAAAACAGCAATAAACCCTTTTAAGGGAAACGACATGAAAATTGGCCTCTGTTGACGTGTGGAAGACAGCAGAAACCCCACACAAACAAAACCCACATGCCCATCGTAATCACAGATGTGACAAAACCCTTGTAACTTGGGATCCACTAGCTTGTTTGGAGCCGTTAGACCATGACCCAAATCTGGTTTACCGTTCAAAGCGTGGTATTTCTCTGGTCTTGACCATTTAACCGTAAAAGACTTTGCACCTTCGAAACATACGTTACTTGGAATTGTTCCACTTTCTTGTCACCAAGTCTTGCCTATATGACTAGGATTACAACAAATCAATGGAACAAACAGGCGAGATTTTCTTTTAGGACACCCATGTTTCCCTAAGCACACAAATTGCATAAGTTCTAGATTACCGGTGACATGACAAGAACAGGAACAGGAATTGTTGTTTGTCTAAACATGAAAGGCTTGTAAGAAGAATTTAATCGGTCCATATCATGGAGTGGTCCAGATAAGAGACCCTGCCATTTATTGAGCAAACCTTGAGATGAGCCACGTTCTGAATTAGACAAACCGCATCCCCATGTGCAGCTCCACATGTAACTGAAAAGTTTTAAATGCTCTTGGCAGGCAACTACAGGGAAACACGATTCTTCAACCAGAAACTTTTAAGGATGGCATTTGCAAGAATTCAAGTTAAGCTACATGCTAGCACAAAATTATACTCGTGAGGAATCTACAACCTTCTGCTTCAAAATGTGTTCACTAAAATTCAATGTTCCATCTTTGAACAACAAATTTTCTTACAAAAGAATGGAGCCAAAAACAAAAGAATACAAAAACAAAGGGAACCTTACATGTACTGAAGAGCACCAACACTACCACTAAAACGCCTCTCGCCAAATTGCAGGCGTTCTTCTGACCCTATTGACACAATTTGTTCTTCGTATTTGGGTGGCAAGTGTGTTCTGGGGTTGTGGAAGTTGGAGAGCAGTCAACAAAGCGAAGCACTCTCTTCCAGCTACCATAATCCCCGTGTAAGTGCTAGTGTTACTCCGGTGATGATCGTATTTACGTGTCCACCCATGTAAGCATGTGTTTTATATTAGGCGTATGATCCTAGGAACACTTAAATCTGTTTCTTCACTGAACCTGCTCGCCTATCAAATCTAGACCAACAAGTAAGAATGATATGCCTTGAAATAGCAAGAAGTAGAAATGAATCCCCTGAGCAGACAGTAGGCTCCTTGCTGCAGCTGTCAAAAGCAGGAAAGCCAAAGACAACTCCTTGGTGTAAATCCTATTATGTTTCTTCTTCTTTTTAGCCTTTTGCTCATGTTGCCTGACTTCCTCCTTCAGTTCTTCCAGATTTGAATCTGAAGAACCTCTTTGATGCTTGAGCTCCTTGTTAGCCAAGGAGACAAGATCGCCCTCAGAAGAACGGCCAGACTTCTTTGTGACAACCCATTCATATGCACTGCCGAGCTGGAATAGACCAGAGATCATAGCATTGAACTTGGTCACCGACATGGTATTCTCAAAAAGAAGGTATGGGACAATGAAGGGGAACGATTTTGGAGCTGGGAGGATATTGAGAAATGACATAGTAGCAGGGATATAACAAACAACCCACGACGGCAGCTCAGCCTCAGGCACAAACATTGTCATGGGGAGAATGATACAGAATAGGGTGAAAGAATAAAATGGTAGGATCAATTTTCGAAGCAGGAAGAAAAGAAATATCATATTGAATTTCTTCCATATGCTAATCTGCAAAACAGAGGCAACCAAACAAATTCAGCAAATTGAACGTAGCATATTCGAGGAACTTGGCAATTTGATCAAGAAATTTCAAGAATTAAAGTACCTTGGCTCGGATTATATCCGGCAAACAGAGCCTGAACAGCTGCATGGGTCCAGAATGCCATCTATGTTGCTGCTTTCTGTATGCCTCGTATGATTCAGGTAACTCACATTGACACTGAGAATAAAAGAAAAGGGAAAACAAACTCATTAATCTTCAACAGAATCAATGACAACTTTCTTCAAAGACACTTTAAAAAAAATCAAGAATAAAGCATCAAGGGATTAAACAGACAGTAATATACCTCAACGTCATTAAGGAAAATGAATTTCCAGCCATTAAGATGAGCACGGACAGCAATGTCCATGTCCTCGACAGTAGTCCTCTCTAACCACCCACCAGAATCCTCCAAGGCCTTTATTCTCCACACACCAGCAGTCCCATTGAACCCAAAGAAGTTGATGAAAACACCATTAACTTGCTGCTCTACTTCAAAATGGAACGCCAAATTAATGTTTTGCAATCTCGTTAGTAGGTTCTCATCCTTGTTAACAAACGACCATCTAGCCTGAACCAGCCCTAGCTCTTCATTATCCTGTAATCAAAATACCGTCCCAAGTCAACTTCACACTTCCCTGTGCTTAACTACTAACCTCCAAATCATACAACTTTCAAGTAAATGAAATTTCATACAGGTTCAAAAGAACAACATACCGAAAACAAAGCAGGAATCAACATACCCTAAAATGAGGGACAGTCCTTTTCAAGAAATCAGGCGTTGGCTGGAAATCGGCATCAAAAATGGCAACAAATTCATAGTCTTTAACATAGCTGCAATTCATTGCCGACTTGAGATTACCAGCTTTATACCCATCTCTAATAACCCGATGCCTGTAGACAATGCGGGCACCATCTTGCTGCCATTTCTGCACCTCCTCTTTGATCAACAACTGCGTTGTGGGATCATCAGAATCGTCCAGAACTTGAATCAAAATCTTGGATTTAGGCCAGTCTAAGTTACACACGGCACCAATTGATTGCTGATAGACCTAAATATACAGAAAAAAAAGTTTAAAAAAAACTCCAGCTTTAACTTAAAAAACAGTTTAACTTAATTAATTAACATACCTCCTTCTCGTTACACATGGGGATCTGAACAAGTATCATAGGAAAGTAGCCACCTTCTCCTGACTCCAGATCGGCGTCAGGGTCTTGCTTGGGAATGGGTTTAATCTTCTTAAACCGAATCCAGAAACAACCCAAGCACAGAACAAGCCTATCCAGACTCTGGATAAGGAACAAAATAACACACATGTTGGATAAGAACTGCAGAGGAGGAGCGAGATACTCCACACGAATCAAAACCCAGCACGAATACAAAGTGTCGAAAATGTCTTTGAACCCAAACGTCGACGCTACGAGGTACTGTAGTTGAAGATGTGGAGCACCAAAATGCCAACCTTTGAAATAAGCAGCCACCTCGAAAACTAGTAAAAGCACGGACAACCATAGAAACAGTTTGATGCATGTGTAGAACCGGGACTTTACTGCCGGGTTTTCGTTGTTCGCGGCGTCTGTGTCGGTGTCGGTGTCGGTGCGGCCAGAGCGGATGCGTCCTCTGACGACGGAGCCGAGGGAGACCATTGCCGCAGCAATAGAACTTAAACAGCCAGCGGCTTTGTGGGCTTTGAGGAGAAGGACCCATGTGAGTTGTTTGGCGTTTTTGTTGCGAGATTTTTCACGGCGACGCGCCGGCGAGCCTCCGATGAGGAAATCTTCATCCGACGGGCCTTCGAGCTCGACCATTGACCAGTTTGGGTTCTCCATTTTGACCACAACTGGCGTGCCTCTGTGGCTCTCCTTCGACCACCAATCGAAAGAAGGTGCCATTTTGATTAGTTTAAGCTCAATGTATCCTTGTTCTGATCTATCCCAAAAAATAAATCAGAACCCACCAAATATATCCCCAGAAAATCGAGTGCTTTTTCCTCTCTTCGGTTAATCGCTCAAAAAGGCTGCGTCTTTGATCTCATTGTCAGAGAAAAAACAGAGGAAGAAACAGAAATGGTGACACAGAGAGACCCAAAAACCAGGTTTTGAGATGAGCAATATATATGTATAAAATAAGAAATTTGGAGAGAGAGAATGGATGTAAAGATGTGGACAGAAAAGAAAAGCTCTCACTCAACTCCGCTGGGAAAAAAGCGTAATGAAAAATGAAGAAGAACAGCAACTTATGTAGAAAGAGAAAAGAAAAAGCGATATATAGAGAGAGACAGTGTGTGATGAAGTGATGTACAGAAAAGATTTTAGGAAAAAGATGGTAACAGCTCAACACGTCTTTGTTGTCCTTCTGATTCTCTCTAACTAAGACCCCATTAATGCTTGTTTATTTAACAAATACTACTATACTACTAAGAAAACCTCAAGGGCTGTTCACACAGAAAGTTAGACAGATGATTGCTATAAATCCAACAAAAATTAAGCAGAGCCAGCACGTTGTACTGTCGATATCAGATTAGGTTTACAGAGTAGGAATCTAACCAGATGCAAAACCCTGTAATTTTATTATTGGAAAGAGACTAATCACTGGATCTTGTCAACGTAATCCCGTGGTTATATTTTGCTAATTATTTTTGGAAAATACAAAACCAAAAATAAACCCAGATGGCTAAACTTATAATGACATTATTCTCCTCCTGTTTTGGTTATTCTTACTGTTTTTTTCCCCTCCCATACTTGTTACTCAGTGGCAAATACGGGAAGTTACCCACCCAATTCTATTTATCTTTTTCAAAATATAACTAAATATAAACTGATTTGCATGATTAGCTAATTAATCACACGCGGGAAAAAGTGTAACCAAATCCATCTCACCCACCCAAGCGCGTGGAGTTTTCTTTAATTTTGGCCACACGTCATAATTGCCGCTCGATTTATCAAAAATCATCCAGCTGTCAGAGTAGGAGGACAGGCGGTACATCGGAATAAGACAACATAAGTTTCGGACACGCGCCATAAGCGCAAGTGTCCATGTAAAGACAGGCAGATAAAACTGTTAATAATATAAAAAACAGACAAATCTCAATTGTCTAAATTATCCTCAGGGCCTGGCTTTAGCCACCGACAGATTTCAGGATAATTTTGGAATATCCTTTTCCCCAAGGATAAGGCCACCGCAATAAACTAACTATGGGGTTTTGAGCTGAACTTTTAGGGATCATCAAAATGTCACCACATTTCATCCACGTGGATCATCTGTCCATTTATTTGATCAACGGTCGCAATTAAGGCCACCTATGATAACTAAAAACAGAATAAATTGAATCGTGTATGTTCACGTGATCCAACGGTTCATACGCCTGCTCATAATTGCTTATAAATGTAGAGTAGCACTGCCATATTAAATATCCCTACGCAATTTGGAAAGAACAATTAAATTCTATATTTTCTGACCTTTTATAGAATTAAAATTTTTGTTTTGACAAGAGGAGTGACCTAACTCGTATACACTCCTCATTTAAGGCTCTCCTTTAGAAGAGGTCTTAAGTTCGAGTCATGCCAAAGGAGAAGAAATGAGATATTTTCCTAATTGATGATTCTCTAATTCTCTAGGTAAATGCTCCTTGATCGGATCAATTACGAACGTCTCGCTTCTAACGACAAGATGGGAGTTGAAGCTATTAAGGAACCCAAGGGCTGCTAAGAACCTAATGCTTAGCAGAGTGGCCAGTGATCAATCAGCAGTCGACCAATCAAGTATCCGACGGCCCTTTGTACGTAGAAGTATACAGCCTAAGTAGGAATCTGAAGAATCTTGGGATTTCAGATTTACCTCCTCTAAAATTCTTAAGGTGAGATCTTAGAGCTTAAGATTAGTCCGACCAAATATAAGATCCCTTCTTAAAAAAAAAGGTTTAATTGCAGATGTAAAGTGTTGAAAGACCAAATAGGTTAAAATAAGAATATTCGCAGAAAGCGCCACGTAACAAGACATTTTGAATCCGAGTGGATTGTTCCAGGAATGTTGCTAGTTGAGGTGCGTTGGATGACAGCTCAATGAATGTCATGATTACACATAGAAGTTTCATGTAAGACACTTGGTAGTGAAAGGGTTAGAACAATCGATTACACACTTAAAGGAGGCTTAGAAGACACGTAGGCCCCTGGGGTCTGTGTATTTATTGGATAAATCAAAGATTAGGTGGTGATTGAACAGAGAACAGAGGTCTTGATCACAGATTGATCAACAGACGCTATAGTTGTTGCAATAATTTGTCTGAAGTAACACGGTCTATTTCTAGCTGTTTCTTTTATATGGGTCCACGTGGTAGACTCTTATCAACTAAGACCTCAGGCTTAGGATGCCGTAAAATTCTGTAATTTTGTGGTGTCAAGTTTCAACTTATGGTTGTTATATTTCACCTTATTTTAATTTTTTATGGAAAGTCTCAATAAATTAGTAATATATTAATATATAAATTTTAAAAATATATGTTATTATTAAATTTTAATATTTAGATCAATGATAATGTGTTCATTATAAAACTTAAATAATAAAAGGTTCATAATTTATAATTTAATTTTGACTTAATTATTTTTTTTAAGGGAAAAGAAAACTAAACAGATTACAAGATAGGGCTAAGGGGACAAATCCCCGATAAAGTTCCCTAATTTATGCCATCTAAGTTAAAATAAAGCTCCTTAATAATTATTATGGTTAAGTATTGTGATTAAATAATTAAAAACCCAAAGAGAAAACAAAAATAATCAATGATGTCAAATGTGTATCACAGAAACTTTCCTAGCACATGACAAAGGGGCTACCTCCCCTCCTTGTGACACAATTAGAGCATCTAGGGGGCCTGCATTAATTCTTAATAGCAAGATTAAGAGAACAACTAAGAAAAAAAGAGAAAGGAAAACAATATGTAAAGAAAAAAAGAAAGCTAAGAGGATTTAGTTTTGGTGAATAAAATGTATAATCATGTCCACATAAGCATTGTCAAACGTTGCATGTATGATTCAAATATTATCAGAGCTGACAATTAATTATAATTTATTCAAGTTATTAGTATATTGAAATACAAAGAAATTAAAAAATCGGAAAATTTACCATTAAAATATCACTCAAAAGTTACAACTATAAAAATCACTCAAAAGTTATAACTATAAAAATATTTTGCTGTCATTTCTTGAAAATAAAAAACTAGAAATTACAAACTACAATCAAACACCGGAAAGAAATTTATAAATGAATTAAATAAAAAGTTAAAGTTATAACTTTTCAAAGGAATAAAAAAATACCTAGCATTAAATTTGGAAGTCAAAACATCACTCTGGTTGAAACTTGAAAGAAATTAAAAATCAAGAGTCTGTTTCACAACCATTAATTTTGCCATATTTTGTTCTGTATAAGAATCAAGAATGAGTCATATTTTTCTTTTCACGAGAGTGAGTCCTAAGCAGGTGCCTTTCTTACCTTTGCTAGGGTCAGGCTTGTGTGATACGACTCAAACTCAAAAATAAATTTTATTGTTTAACAATTAGGTTGGTAATGCTATGAGGCAAAATAGTAACTCATCAAATAAGTGTACAGTCACAAGTCAATGATGGCGAAGATGGGGATATTAAGTTAATATATAACCTTATCATAAAAGACAAAGTTAAGAATGTAATGGTAAGAGATAAATTAAAAACAACTAGTATTAATTAAAAAATTGGGAGAGATAAAACTTTGGTGATTTAAACATGTTAAAAGGAAATACCTTGACGCTTCAGTAAGAAAATATATAAAAAATAGTGTTTAAAGACTGTAAGAGAAAAAAAAGAAGGCCTAAGAAGAATTAAAGAAAATGATAAAAAATAATATGACTCTATTGGAATTTACAGAGGACATAGTTCAAAATAAAAATTTTGGCGTATTAGAATACGAATAAGAGATCTCTCATAGAGAGATCATTTTCGTTCTCTTAGGTATTTGAGTTTTTTTCCTTCAAAATTTTTGTTTTATAATTAGCCTAAAAATTTCTTTATTTTTGAATACGTAGTATGTACCTCCTAGTTATTTAATGTCGATATTCTTTTTCTCAGCCTAATTATATTCTTGATATGGCTGGTTTGATTTAATATTGTATTTATCTTTTTCTAGTTTGGTATTTATTTAATTTTTATCTATTATTATTAATTTTTATCATATTCTATATGCACGATATTATGTATTGTATATTTTAGTATTTTTATTTATATATATTTATTTATATTTTTGTACTATTATTATTTTACATTGCATGTGGGTTTATCATAAACAACCTCTATACTAAGTAGCGGTAAAACTATGTATTACTAAACTTTTCCAGACTCCGCATTTTGGTAGGACTTTTACCGGGTGTTATTGTTGTTGTTATTTTTTTATTAATCAAATAATTTATTTAAATTATGTAATTATACATTTATTAAATTTGTAGTATTTGAAAGACAATAATTATTAAAAATTTCAACATAAAAAACTACAACCCCGCCATAAAAAAGCTATTTCCTTTACAGTTCAAACGAATTGAGTGGCTTATCAATTGATGACTTCATTATCTTTTTTTGACTATAACATAATTGGTTAATTGACCAAAGCAAAAGATATGATTAAAAAGAGAGAAGTGTAGTGCATTCTGTACTTGGGTTTATGCAAGATCACGATGGAGGTGAAGATTTGACACACATTGGAAAGTTTGCATAAACAAAATGTTTGAATTTCATTAACGGGTTCACATTTTATGATCCAATCACACGCAAAAGACGTGCTAATTCCAAAGGCAGTCGTACTGCTCTGCATGTTTCCTGTCTCCTTTCTCCTTGTTGTGGTTTGTTTTGTGTCCTTTGACCTTGTATAGTCTACAAATTTATTTATTAAAAAATTTGAACTTTTTTCTTGTCAAGCGTAATCAGTGTTTTAAAAATCGGATCAAACTGGTTGATCGGATCGGAGAATAGATGACTCGAAGCATGAAACAGTTCAATTTAGCCCGTATTTTGGTAAGTAATTGACTCGTTCATTTGCGATCGGACCGGTAAATCTGTTGAATCGGTGAAGGAAAGAACCGATCAGTCCATTTAAAATACCTTGATTTTGATGATCTCAACTTGAATGAATATTATGATTAGTGATCTTTTTTTAATGTTTTTGATGACATATGACTAGTGAGCTTCGTTATCTTATTTTGTGTTGTATTTGGTGAACATTTTTAAAAAAATTGTATATTTTAAAGTTTGAAAGTTTAAGTTAAATTTACAATTAGATAAACAAATAATTAAATAGTATGTTTAAAAATTATCTTTTATATATAATATATAAAATAAAATTTTATGTAATTATTAATCACCGGTTCGGTTACTCTTACATTCCAGTTGAACTATTAATTCTTGAATCAGTTACTTCTTCGGTTCAATCACCAACCTGATTTTTAAAACATCGAGTATAATACGAAAGATTATGCTCTCAAAACTAGAATATTAAGAAGTGAAGGTCGCGCCAAACCAGTTCTTCGTACGTGGCATAGGTTTTGGAGATTAGGCACCTAACGAAAAGCACTAACTAGGGAACAGTAGAATAATTTTAAGCCAATTATTGGTGTTTACTTAACGATCCTAACATTTGTTTCTTTGGTAGTCTAAGCCCAAATTATACGTCTGGTTGACGTTTATACTTCCAATACATGATTATGGTGCAACCAATTAGCAATCACAGGGCTTGTGGTGACTTTGAAGAAGAATTTCAAACTTCAAAATTCAACCCAAGTGAGAGTGCTGACCACGGCCAAGGGTGGGGAAGGACATTTGTTAAGAGCCTAGTTTTATAAGGGTTAATAAATTAACAAATTAAAAGATTTAAAATTTTAAAAGTTAATAAATCTATTTATCAAAAAGGGTAGAAATTGAAAGGTCAATAAATCTGATTTATAATGTTTACATATATCAAAAAATTTCTTAACACTTTGACTTGCAGAAATTGAAAAAGAAAAAATTTATGATTGAGTTTCTTATTATGAATTTAAAACTTTATTGAATAGAGTTAAAGAAGAGTTCGGTTCTAACTATTATATATGTTAACATCTTTATTAACACCGATATATTTTATTAATATAATAATATTTGATCCTAATATATAATTAACTAAAAGTTCAATATTTAACTTTTCATTGAAACTTTAGCTTTCAATAATAAGTTTCAACGGCCTCTCATGTGGGGTTGATGATTTTTGAAGAGTAGAATCTTTATAAAATTTTAAATGAGTATGATAAGATTTTATTTAGGATGAACTAAGTTGTAATGAACCCCACAAGCAATTAGATTAGAATTGATGGACATTTATCTAAAAGTATATACTGCAAAACTGAAAAAAGATATTTATTATAGCATTTCATAATATTTGATATTTTCTCAAAACAAAGTGTACATTCATTAGTATATCATATCCTTATTCGTTATATATAACAGCTCACCTCTCTTTTAACGCTTCTAGCTGTTGTAGATATGACAATTGCTTTATTAAACAACAAATTTGAACAATTGAAAATATTTTTAGATTCTTATTTATTTTAAAGAAGTTAAGGTCGTTTGATGATAATAAACTAAGAGAATTATGCACTAATTTTTCAACAATTTTTCTCGTGAGAATGTGTTGAATGTTGATTTAGATGATGATATATTAATTATTTAAAATATTATAATTGATTATGTAATTAATGAATAAATTATATTTTAATTAATTATAATATAACTAATTAATTATAATATTTTAATTAAGTAATTAATTAATTATATTTAATTACAATATTTTAATTAATGAATGAATTATATTTTAATTAATTATATTGTAATTAATTAATAAATAATATTATTAGTTAAAGAATACCAAACCTTACTAAACCAAAAAAAAATCACACATTATTTTTGGTCATAGGATATGAATAAATAATGGTGGCAAAACTAGTAATGATTCCTATTCCTCTCATAATGGAGAGGAATGAGACAATGCCCAAAAGTAAGGGGGCGTTTGGTTTGAGCACGGGTTTGAGAATTGGTATGGGTATAATAGTAAAGGGGAATGGGAATGGGAATGGAAATAAGAATGGGTATAAAAAATGATGTTTGGTTTGTAACTTGGGTTTCTGTATTAATACCAATAATGTTGTTGTTGTTGTT
>JAOQMR010000006.1:5216694-5232690 GCA_027563865.1 Erythroxylum pelleterianum | reverse complement strand
GAATTGAAAACCCCAAAGCAAACACTACTTTTTGCAATGATTCCATTCCTTCATTCCCAAACCCTCAAACCAAACGCTCCCTAAGTAATGAAAGTAGAAGCCATTTAGGGGACGTTTGGTTTGAGAGTTTGGAAACGAAGAAATAGAATAATTGTAAAAAACAGTGTTTGCTTTAGGGCTTTCAATTTTAGGGGAATGAATTTATCCCATTAAATTTAAGAATCTACTAAACCCACCAAGGGAAGTAGGTATCGAGTTTTCATTTCAATCTAAGCTTTTATCACGTTTATTTTTTACTCTTTTATCCCCAGCCTTTGCCCTACCATCCTCTTTACTTCCTTATCGCCTCTCAATTCCTTACGATCTCTCATCCTGTCTTATCGCATCTCATCAACGAAGGAATTTTTTGTTTTGCGCCTCCAGGTATATTACTGATTAATTTCTTTTTACAAACATATGGAGATAGCCCCAATAAACATGTGAAGGGCATAATATTTTCATTTTTATTGAGGGTAAAAAAGGTATTGTATTATCTTTCATTCCCATTAATACAACAAACTAAACAACATTATTAATATTAATACAAAAACTTAAATTACATACCAAACATCATTTTGTTTATTTTTCATACCCATCCCCATCCGCTTCTACTATTATACTCATATCTTTAACCAATCGCGTGCTCAAACTAAATGTCATAATCTCTTATCAAGCTTTATTTTTTATTTCATACTTATTTCTCTCTTCTCATACCCACCACACAAGCACACCCTTAATTATTTATATATAAATATTACATTTTAATAATAAATCTATAATTTAAAGTATATTTTCAATTCTTTAAATTTTCAATTCATTTAAGGTTCTCTATTTTTTTACTTTGTTCGGGGTTTATAAACCTTTCGATACAACCCTGCCAAGTGATAATCAAAACCAAAACAGTACGTCGGTGACATATAATTTCAGTTTTTATTTTTAGAGTTTAGAGTTTAAAATTCCATCTAGCTGTCAAAGTGGAGTATAGAAGGGCAATGTAATGATCAGTCGTTTCAGAGAAAAGTAGGTTGAAGGAATTGTTTTGTGTGTAGAAACATGCAGCTATCATCAACGCGTAGTTCAGGGCAGGCTGTGACGTTAGCTGGTATATGTCGTTGTTACGAATAGAAACAAATAAGTGTTGGCAACCCCATGATCAATACGTCACGCTTAAACATACAAAGACAAACAATCAAGCTCGATTGTGGCATGAGGAAAAGGCACCTGGGGCTCTAAGTTGTTGACTTGAAGGTTACATTTTCTTTGAGCTCTTTTCTTTCCTTCCACATTTTTGAGACCCTGGCAGGATTGAGTGAAAATCCTTTCGAGGTTAGAAACTTGCATAAACAACAAAACAATCTTACACAGTGAGGCCGGGCGTTTTGAACAACTCGGACTGGGAGCTGAGACAAAGATGACAGCAATTTACGACCTTCACAACCATGAATAAATGTCACATATTTTTTTGCTATTTTATCAAAGTATCTGAAATCGTAGGGATTTGATCTTCTATTTACAGCTTCCTGTCTCCTGCAGATTTTTTTTNNNGGGGGGAAGATCTTACGATCAGACTTGTTAAGAGATTTAGATGTTCATGAATAATGTAATATTGTATTGTGGATAATCTACATGAAGTTTCATTAGTATGAATGCTGATAAGGATTTAAAATTCTCAGTTTAAAAAAATTGTAGTGTCCAAATCTTGATACTAAACTTTTTTTTTAAAAAAGATTTTACGATCACACTTATTAAGAAATTTACTTAAAAGTGTTCAACTTTTTAATCAAGTATTTAAAATTTTAAAATTTTTAATTGAGTTACCAATTTTTTAAAACTTGTTAGTTTCATTAGTAATTTCCTGAATCTTTAATTTTCATAACATATAAATGTCAATCTAAAAAGAATAGCTATGATTAAACTGAATTATAGAAATGTTTTTTTTAAGTAAACACCTACACATCATAAACAACAAATATTTTATTAACTAAATCAATAAATTACTAATAAAATTAACGTTTTGAATTAAACCGTTAAAGTTTTTAAAAGTTGATGAATGAATTAAAAAAATTAAAAAATTTAGATACTAAATTGAAAAAAACTTAAAATGTTAATCACTTTAAGGCCAGTTATTCTTATTAAAAACCAAAACAAAAAATAGAAATGTTAAAAATGCTACATGTAATGGGCTAGCAATGGCTTGTAATTAAAACTTTGTCTCCAAAAAAGGGTGACCCGACTAGTTTATACAAAAAAAGTTCCAAAGTAAGAACAATATAGCCTTGGATAAGTTAGTTTTTTTTTTGGTAAATAGGATAAGTTAGTTTTCACAGTAGGCATTTGAGGAAATCATAAATCAAGGGAACATCACAAGAAAAGAATTTAAATTAATAGAAAATGTAAAATATAAATTTTCAGATCAAAATTGTCACAATTGCATCAGGGAGAAAGGGAGAAATACGAATAAATGAAAGAAAGCAAAACCTGTCAATTTCGTGATAATACATGGGCCACTTGCTTTCAGTTCACAAACTCCGCAGCCTTCAGGTGCCTTGAGGCGAATGTATCATGTGAAGCAACATGCTTCTCTTAGCTCGAGTTATATCTGAAATGAACCAGCTAATTACCATCCTCTCTAACGTCAGCTTCCAACTCCGCTTAAAATGCCATAAATATCGCTGCAGATTGCAACAGTGCTCGAAGAGACAGCCAATAGTATCATCAACCAAGATAATAGTTTGTCATTCTTTCCTGCAATTCCGTGGGAGTCCCTGGACAATGAACAGCAAACAGGATAAGGTCTATGGTCAAAGGCAACAGAGACAATAACCTATGCCTTTTACTCCCCATTATGAGCAAGAAGCCTGATTTATGTTGATTTTCAAAATTAAAGCTATTTTAGCAAGGTCTCCTTTTAAGTTGAATCAGGTCTTGGGCCTATTTCAACTGATATTGTCTGTGGTAAGTCATAATTTATGTTATGCAGAAACTAAATACTAGAATATCATCCAACATAAAAGGTCCTGGCAGCCACAACATAAATTCATATGACTGCATACCGTACCTGAGAGCAACAGCAGCTGGAAAAATAAAACCAACAGAGACGGCTGCAGTGGCACCAGTGAACTGGAAAGCATCCCAGATATTGGGCACAAAAATGGCTCCGACAAAGATGGACCCCATTAGAGCTGCAGTTACTAGAAAGAATCTCCTGTTGTCGTATGCAATGGGAAGGGAATAAGGAAAGAGAAGGCCGTCCAAATTGAGGCGAAGGGAGAAGAACACAGTTGGAAAGACAAGCATTAGATGGACACCATAGCTCACTCGAACTAAGTCATTGAGTACCGAGCTATATGGGATCCCAAGATCACCGTCAAAGTTGGCAAGCACATCATCTAGCGTCTGATCACCAAAAAGAAGAACCCCAAAGAAGCTGGTAGCAACATAAACCGATGAGCAAAATGTGAGGGATGTTCGTACTATCGACTTCATCTGGGTTGCATCTTTCAGTTCATTTTCTATGGGGTGGACTGGAAAAAAATGAAGCATATTTAGCAAAGAAGCTCAGTGTAGAAACAAGCAACACAAGAGAGACTCACAAGAAGTTAAGCAGCGTACGTACCATTGTGGTGGCAAATATAAGCAGTGACAATAATAGGCACGGTCGTGAAAAGCTTCCAAAAAGAGGCCTGGTCGGTGAGTCTGGGCATCAAAGGTGGCATTCCTATACTTCCTTCTATTACTTTAACTATGGCTATTCCCGCAGTGATTGCCACAAATACAACAGCCAATGCCACTGACAACGCCGACGTGTATCTCAACGAATCTACCAATGCATATATTAAAGCATGCACACAAGTCATTAGTGCTGGACTATTGTTCTTCTTTGCTACGATGCTATTGTACGTCCCATTTTGAAACAAAAATTTAAATTACAAATTGCAGAACTATGATGTACTTGCCAAATTACAAACTATAATTTAATCAGTAGGATTACCATCATAACTAAATTACATATGACAAAAATCACAAAATGCAATTATATATATTACAATTACTATTGAACTAAATATCACAAAATTCAGTCACATATACAATTTTTAGTCAACGTACTTAGTATACAAGGCTCTTTACATATTTCAACATCGCAAAAACCTATGTAATAGCATCTTTGGTTTATGATTACCACAATTACAATTGTGGCTATTATTGATCAACAGACGCAAACTGCAAATTGCAAATGGTAATATTTCTTTTCCTTTTCAGAGAAAATATTGCAACAATTTAAAAGCATGGCTGAGACTAATAGACTAATATGATAATTTAAGGCACAAAAATAAAATTATATTAAACTAAATATAATCATGTATAAGTCAAAGTTAAATCATTATATAAGTAGATTAAAGTGAAATATCAAATTCTATCTTATCATGGCGAACTGTCGTGTCTTACCAACACGCTTGAAAGAAATTAGAGGACCAATAACAAGAAGGGCGGTGAGCAACAATACAGAGAAGCGCGTGGTCAACCAGTTTTGACCAAACCATTCATCAAAAACACCTGTGTGGTGGACCTCATTTGACCACGTCCCTGCTAACACGTCACCTGCAACATAAACGCTAACGCCGTTAACCGAAATCACGGACTTGGGCTCATAAACTAACAGTGTTATTAACGATAGCAGATGCTATGTTTTGAGACCTAATTAAGCATGAATTACCTACGATAATCATGTAGACGACGAGCATGCCAAAGTTGTTCACTACAATGCAGATTTGAAGCAGCGTTCGGCTGGGCCCACCGAAGGCATCGGCGACGACGCCGGAGTAGGTGGTGGACTTGGAAGCTCGACCGAATCGCAATATCAAGTCGATCGACGACTCTGTTAACATCGCACCGAATATTATCATCACAAGCCCGGGAATTAGCCCTAACTGATTGACGGTCGCGGGGAGGGCCATTATTCCGGCTCCGACGATCGTGGTGGAGAGGTTGAAGACAGCACCGGAGAAGGACGCGCCATCGAAGCCAGCTTCCGCGTGATGGTACTCGAAGGGCTTTTGAGGGAGGAGAGGGCTCTTGGCAATGCTCCGGCGAAGCTTCCGGTAACTGGAGGAAATCACCGTCATATTGGTTAAGACAGGGAAAAAAGTAACAATCCAGCAAGTTAGGAGCCCAGATCCTTTAAGTTGGTTGACGTGACGGAACTTTTCGAGTTAACAAATAATGGTTTGCCACGTGAGGTGTTTAACTCTTCGAAGTCTCCGTCAATTAGACGGCCGTTTGCAGTTTCCATGGGAATTAGCGAGGGCCAAAGGGCAATTTCTTATTTTGGAGAGGCAAATGATATGGACCAGTAAATCTCCAATTCTATTTGTTATTTCATGTTTGAATTGTTTGGAATTTTATTGGATTTTGAAACCCCGCCAGTTTCCAAGAGTTCTACAGTTACTTGCTATAAAATAAAAATAAAAATGATTAAAGCAATATACAAAATATCTTGTCTTTTCAAAAGACTAAAGTGATGTTTGGTTCATTTGAGGTAATAATAATAAAAATAAGGATGAATATATTATAAAATAAAAATTGATATAATTATTATAATTAAGATAGTTAATTAAGACGAAAAATGATTATTATTATTACTGATAATGGTTAATTTGTTAAAAAATTTAAAAACAAAATCTTGTTAAATTTTTACATAAAATTTTAATATATTTTAATAAATTATATTATTTTTCTAAAAAAGAAAAAAAAACTATCACGGGCTTGTCACCCCGTGACACTGCTCTCACAATCTAACAAGCCTGTGACACTTGTGCGTTACACATGAATGACTTTATTTCTCTCATATTTCAGGATATGGAGTAATTCCCAAAACTTAGATATAAAAATAATGTTCATGTAATGATATAATATATAACCAATTGATTGTTTCTCATTCCTTATTTGTTGATATCTTTCCAAACCCAATAATTAATCGGTTACTTTTCATTAATTAATAAGATTTTATATATCAAAATTATTTAATTAATTTTTATTTAAAAATATCCTTTTTAATTAAATTTCAAATTCTTCAGTTGGTAAGGACAACGTCTTTCAATTATATTTCAATTTTTTTAATTTTATTCAATCTTTAACTGATTTTATAACAATCTAATATCAGTTAATCTTTTAAACCTTAAACTTCTTTTATCATCGGTTTAACTTCCAATCTCATTTTTCAAACATTGGTCTTCTCTTTTTGGCCCTTTTCACTGTGATGGACAGCATTACCACTAGTTTATTTATCTCATCCTACCTGTACCTATGGATACCAGCAAAGCATTTCCATATACTGCATAATTAACAAGCGTGGCTTTGTATTCAACTCAAGGTCCAACTATGCATGAATTCTGGAAATTTAACCCACTAGGACCCATAAAAAGGAAGACTACTAAACTAACTTGGTTAACTTTTTGGCCTCTAAAGTAGCCTAATTTAGCAATGAAAAGCTTGATGGCTAGTATCCAACGGTATAAATGTCGTTCCGTACTGGTTAATATGTACCGTATCGGCCAGAAATGGAACAATATTCATGTTTTTGGTACTGGCCTTAGATACCAATTGGTACTGTAAGTTTTCATTCGGTACAGGCTGGTATCCAAAATATTGGTACCGTAAGTTTTAAAAAATGCAAGGACTATTTTGCAAATATTAAAAAATTTTAACATAAAACCCCCCTGTGTGCCTCACCCACCTTAAAAACCCTTCCGCTTCTTTTGATTTTTGTTCACTCTCTCACCGACTCTCACTTCACTCACCTCCGTTCTCTCTCTCTTGTTCTCCTCTCCATCTTTGGCGACTATCATCTTCCTTCCCAATCCATGCCAACAACAGACCATTTTCATCCCTTTTCGACACCTCCATGCGAAGTCCCAAACACGTCATCGTCTTCAACCCTCCTTCACGAGGACCACCACACCACGTCATCGCCACCACTGAACTTCTGAAGGAGGAGAACGCTGCTGCTCGCCCCAGATCTAAACCCAACCTGTCACCCATCCCAAAAACTTGAAGCTGTGAATTGGTTTTTGGGTGTGGTTTTTGACTTTTCGATTTTTTCCTGCTTAATTGCATTTTTGATTGTGAATTGGTTGGAACTTGAAAGTTGAAAGTTGAAATTAAATTTTGAATTGGATTTGTGATTTGCGTGGGTTGGATAGAAGTTGAATGATTCACGATTTTGTTTTTGTTGATTTCTGGTTTGGTTTTGTGGATTGGTTTAACCAATTAAGAGAAATTTATGTTAAGTTTTTTGATGAATGAAATGCATGGCCTTAATTGAATATGTGATGATGTTGATAATGTGAATTGATTCAATTGAAACTTTGTAAGTTGAAATAACTTAAATTAAATTTAAAACCGAGATTGCAAAATTGCAAACTTACAAAGTCTTAAATAATTAATTGACACATTCTTAAAATTTGTGAAATGGTATTTCATTTTTAGTATTTGGGTATTGTCTTTATTTAAATAATTAATTGAGTATAAAATTATGCTATTGTAAATAAAAAATAATTCGGTTGTAGTTAATCATAGTATTTAGGTATTGGCTTTGGGTAAATAACTAATTGTGTATAAAATATGTTGAATTATTTGGTAATATATATGTGTGAGCTATAATAAATATTTATAGTAGATGATGTATGAAAGTAGTGATGTAAATGTGTCCAAAAGGAACTTTTTTTCAAATTGTGAACATGTTGTAGGCTAAACTCCAACCATTTATACTTAGACCTATTAATGTCAGTTAAAAATCATAAAAGCAACTTATATATTTAAGAACCAAATATAGAATGGTGTATATAATATTATGGTTTGTTAGAATTGAACAGAAGATTTAAAGCTTTAAATAAGAAAAAAAACATTTCCAAAGCAGTTATATCCTTCAACTTGATCCTCATGTTATGAATATATCGTTCACCTTGATCCTCATGTTAGAATAGATGTGTATGAACAATTGTATAAGATATGTCATTCATTATTTAGCGATTATGTAAATCATACCCTTCAATTTGATCCATATGTTTAAAATTTTGAATTGAAATTGTTCGAAATTGTTGGAAATGGAAATTATTTATGTATGTTTTGTAATTGTTAGAAATGAAAGTTGTTTGTGTATGTTTTGTGTAATTATATATGTTGAATAATTGAATTGTTAGTTTTTGACTTATAGTGAATTGTGCTCGATAAAATTGAATTGTGTATAATGTAATCATACAAAATGAGTTATATTATATAAGATGGACATGCATATTGTGTAATGAAATTATGTGTTATTTATTTTGATATATGCATTCATTTATTTTTATAGATAAATGGAAGGAAGTTCAAGTACTCTTAATCAAATCACTTTAGGAAGATACAATGATCCAGCTTAGGCTTATGCTGCATTGGCTCCTGGTATGAGGAACCATACTATTTGGAGGAATTACGCGATTAAAGAAACATTTAGTTGGCGTTAAAGGAGATGTGAAACCCTGTAAAAATGTAAGTCATGATGTGAAGTAGTAAATAAAAACATTGCTTGAAGAATATCAACATAAGAAAGATAAAAGAGAAAGGTTGAATTTTTAAATTAGTAGTAGAAGTTTGTTTTTTGGTTTCTGTGGTGATTGTGGAAATGTTGAAGGTGGTACTGGTAGTGTTCCATCCCAAGCCTAAGAAGAAGTATCTGGACCTGATGTGAGGAAGAGAAGAAGGCAGGTAACTAGTTTTTTTGCACCATGAATAACTCCTAGGGCCCAAGCTTCAATTCATAGTGCAATGCAATTAATAGATGTGACTCACAATGTTGATATGGCAGTAGTTAGATGGTGGTATGATGCAGGTTCATCATTCAATGCTTCTCCACTTTATTATTATTATTATTAACCTATAATGGATGCAATAACCTCTTATGGTCCAGGATACAAAGGTCCTTCGATTGATGACTTAAGAGCTAAACTTTTAAGTTATTTTGTTTCTAAAATTAGAAGCTATTTTGGAAGAAAGAAGAGTGAATTGAGCTACTTATAAATGTTCAATCATGTGTGATTGTTAGACAAATAGGAGACAAGAGCCTATTATTAATTGTTTGGTTTATTCTAAAAATGGCTCTATATTTTTGAAATCTATTGTTGCATCTGGCATTATTAGAAATACTGAGACTTTTTTTGAGATATTTGATGAAGTTGTGAATGAAGTAGGGTTAGAAAATATTGTTCTGTTTATTACTGACAATAATTCAGCTTTTAAAGTGGCAGGAAAAAAGATAGCAAAATGAGTATAGTTCTTTTTTATGGACTCCTTGTGTTGCACATTGCATTGAGCTAATGCTGGAGAATATAGAAGATCCTAGGTATTTTCCTGTTATTGATGAGACTACGCAGAAAGCTAAAAAGGTGACCAAGTTCATCTATAATCGTGCATGGATATTGAATTAAATGAGAAAGGAATTTACCAATGGTAGGAATTTGTGTCGTCCTGTTATGACAAGATTTGCAAAAAATTTCTTATCACTTGATTCTTTTGTTACGATGAATAAAGAGTTAAGAAAAATATTTACAAATGATAAGTGGATTGCATCTCAACATGCTAGGTCTAATGTTGGAGTGGAGGTTTGTAAAATTATACTGAAAGATAGAGAATTTTGGTCTCAATGTCAATTTGTTATCCGAGTTTGTGAGCTTTTGGTAAGAGTGCTTCGCTTGGCTGATAGTGAAGAAAAGCCAACAATGGATTTTTTTATGCCATGGAGAGAGCGACAAGCAATTAAGGCTAATATGAAACACAAGCCTTCTTTGTACACTCCATATCTTTCAATCATTAATAAGAGAAGGGAAAGACAACTTTCTTCTCCGTTATTTGCAGCTGGGGAGTTTTTGAATCCTAGTGTCTATTTTAGACTGAATTTTACTAAGTAAGCTAAAGTTAATAGAGGAATGCTTTTAACTATTACAACAATTGTCGGCATTGACGTGATGCAAGATCTCTAAAACTCACAAATGGAGCTTTATAAGTTGTCTTGTGGGAATTTTGGAATGTCGATTACTATTTGAGAAAGAGGAAAACTTTCTCCAGGTGTTAGTTGTTTCTTTTTTCTTATTTGTTGAAAATAAATTATCACTTTATTTTGTTAATTATAACGCTACTTTTGTTATCTTACGACTTATAGTTTCTTGCTGGGATTAATTCGAAATGGTGTTCCAGAATTGAAAAGGTTCACAAATATACAGATTTTAAGTCAATGTGTGAGTACAACAGGCTGTGAAAAAAACTAGAGCACATTTGAATTTATCTACTCCAAGAAAAGAAATATATTGGAGCATAAGAGGTTGAATGACTTGGTTTTTGTTCGTTACAATTTAAAGCTTCAATAAAGGTATATTATTATCATTATTAATTTTGATATAATTTCTTATAATTTTTTAATAATTAAAGTTTACTATTTACTAGGAGTCTTAATAGCACAAGTAGGTCAAGTGATCCAATTTCCATTGATAATATTGATCTTTTGGTGGATTGAGTTTCTGAAGAACCGAATTTGGTAGATGTCAATGACTTGGGAGATAATCTTGGATGTGAAAATACTGACATGTCATTTGGTGCATTAAATTTGAATAATAATGATGATGAAGCTCCTCTCATTGATGAGAATTTTGTACCAAACGATAACTAGGGTTAGTGCAGTTATAGCGGATATCCTCTCGTAGATGATTGAATTTCATTCCAGGTTCTTATTTTTCCTCTTCTTTTAATTTTACCTATATTTGTTGTGTTTGTTAAATTCTATATATGTAATGTAATTGTAAATGTTTTGTTTTAGGTTTAACTTTTACTTAATTGTTCCCTCATCATGAACTTTTGTTGTAAATTGTAATAGTTTGAGAGCTAATGATATTTATTGCCCTTTTTATTAGATGTTTTGATGTAATTATTATTTATTATATGATGAAATTGTATTATTGTAATATTTTAAATACTTTGTATTATTCTTAATTGTATATTTGTATGATGATGATTGTCTTTTTCATATTAATTGTGGTTATTATTTATATGTGAAATATTTAAAATTATTGTTATTTCATATTAATTGTGAGTATTATTTATTATTATGATTTTTGGAGACATGGTTAATGTAAACTTATAAAGTATACAGTACAACTGTATAATACACCAATGGATTATTTTGCAAATTTTAAAAAAATATAGGGACTATTTCATAAATTTAAAATATTACCCGAAACGGTACTCAGTATTGACCGGCACCGATACAATACCGTACTATAAACCAATCTGGTACTAAGTGCGGTATGGTATTCGCGACTTTGCTTATGTCACAAATTAGATTGGGCAGTGTTACATTGACAAAATTCTATAAAGGATATTTTCAAAAGTTCGCCTATGCGTTCACACACATTATATTTTGATCTGAATTTTAGTCATTGACATTGTTTAAAAAAATTCTAGTATTGATAAAATTATTCTATTTTAACTTCAAATTTCCTGAATCTAAAACTCATCAATTAGAGTTGATGCTATACCACATGATAAATTTGAGACTTTAAATATTTAAATTTATTAATATTTGCAGCCTTCTTTTAGCATTGCTATATATTACTTGTAGTAAATATTACATCGCTAGAAAGATTAAGATTAGAAAGAGCGAGAAGGATAGCTACTCAGGGCTCACTCCTGTGAAGAAAAAATAGTACCCATCTTTGATCCTCGTAAAGAGCAAAATAAGGCAAAATTAATGATTGCGAAAGAGACTCGTAACATTTAATTTCTTTCAAGTTTTAATAAGAGTGCTATTTTAACTTCTAAATTTAATGTTAGATTTTTTTGGTTCTTTTGATGAGTTTTAATGTTAACTTTTTGTGTTAATCTATTTATAAATTTCTTTTAAGCGTTTAGTTGTAGTTCTTACTCTCTAACTTTTTTGTTTTCATCTAAGATACTTAATCTTAAGAATTGACAACAAAAGATTTTCACTGTTCTAAATTCTGAGTGATAATTTAAAGATAAGATTTTTGATTTTTTTTCTTTGTATCACCGCTTACTCAATACTTGAATACATTAAAATTAATTTGTCCTCTAACAATATTTTCTTATACATACAACGTTTGACAATGTTTCTGTGGACAAACTTATATGTTTTATTTACCAAATTCAAATCCTCTTAGCTTTTTTTTTACATAGTATATTCATTTGCCTTTTTTTAAAAGTTGTTCTCTTAATCTTACCATTAATAATTAATGCAACCTCTTAGATGCTCCAATTGTGTCTCAAGAGAGGCTTAATAATACCATTAATCTTTTTTTTTTTACTTTATCCAAGACCTATAAAATGTTAAGAATAACAGGAGACCTGCTGAACAGAAGTACTGGCCTTTGGAGAAATTAGAGAACTTAATTTTGAAAAGATATTCTAAAATTCGTAGTCACTACATAGTTAGGGCTACTAACCACGGATCTTTGAATTTAAAAGTTCCATTTCGCAACAAACGGTATTGGTAATCTACTTGTAGGTGTTAGGAAGGCAACATCTCAAAAATTGACGATATAGATAGGTCATGTCTCTTTTTCATTTCTTAAAAATGAATTAACTAAAAAGTTTCAAAAAACTAATTTCTAAATTTTAGGAATTTTCGATGATTAAGATGCCAATGTGTTATTAATGGGCGTTTAAACTTTAAAAAAGGGATAAATTCGTAGGTCTCTCTAGGAATTGGCAAATTATCATATTAATTCTCCTCATTTTTTATAACTATCAAATACCACCCGTGTGTCTTGATTAATGGATCATCTGTTCCCTCTACCTTCAAGTTTTTGTTAGAAACTTAACAATCCATGCAAAAAAGATGTCATATGTTCTCGGACACGTAGCTCATGCCAATATGCATGAAAAAGAGATAAGTAAAAGGAAATTCAACAATAACCATTTGTTACTTAATATTGAGCAAATTTTTTATAGCTACTTTAGGCTTATCCTTTGAATTCCACTGGAAACAATTATGTACCCACCTTCACCAATTACATTCCTGTCATCCAAACTATTTGTAGAGACCTTAAGCTCTTTAAAAGTGTAGTAAAGACCATACCCTATGTGTGAAACTTTTGGCACTACAATGATAGGATCGAGCCAATCATCAGAGCATGGTCTAGAACAAGTTTCTCCACTCTTATTACCCAACTCACCAACCCGTTCTACATATGAAATTCGATGGTCCTTCTTAATCTTAGTGTGAATTTTGTTGCTTCCTCTATTAGGTTACTCTCTTCTTATAAGGTGTATAGGCTCCGATTTTGGTACTAAGTCTAGGTTAAATGACTTTAAATTTGATGGTAAATGGGTCAAATTGATCTGGACTTATTTGGAGATATTTGGAATTCTTGGGTTATTGACAGAAGTCTTGATTTTAAAGTAAGAGTTGTTAGTCTTGTTCAATTGGACCATGAAAATATGACTAAATTTGTCCTAATCACTCTTCGGAACGGAATGGAGGAAGGAGGAAGGATCTACTAAAGGAATGTAGGAAGAATGCTATTAGAAACTTGTTCTTTTTCTTTATTTTCACAAATAGGAAATCTATATCAAATTCTTATTGTTGTTTTTAATCTTATTATTTTTAAAAGTGAACTAAAGAGACATGAGGAAAAGAACAAAGACTATAATTAAGGAAGGCAACAGTTTGAGTCTGACTCAGTTCATATATGGCTTAAGCTTAATTAAGATTCAATAAAACGAAGCTTGATTAGGTTGGGCTAGAGCTAAAAAGAACAAGAAAATGCTTATAATGACTCGTATAAAGTAACAAATCCAAATCCAAAGAGATGGTCAATAAACATATGGGAGGAAGAAAATAACAGAGAGATGAACAGAAGCTACCAGTAAAGCAAACAAGAAAACCCCATAAACACAACGAGGAATGGCCTAAATGGTGTAAACTCCTCACTTAAGGCTCTCCTTTATAGAAGATCTTGAGTTCGAGTCACGCAAAAGGAGAGAATATGGGAATTTTTCCCTATTGATGATCCTCTAGCCCCCTGGGAAAAGCTCCTTGATCGGATTAATTATGGATGTCTCGCTTCCAGCGGCAGTGTGGGAGTTGAAACTACTAGGGAACATAATGGCTACTGGAAACCTGATGCTGAATAGGACCAGTGATTAATCAGCAGTTGACCAATCAAGTATGTGACGACTCCTTGTGCGCAGAAGTGTACAGACTATTTAGGAACCTGAGGGATCTTGGGGTTCCAGATTTACCTCTTCTAGGGCTCTTAGGGTGGGGTCTTAGAGGCTTGGGATTAGTCCGACTAAGCTGGGATACCTAATGAAATAAAAAAAAAACCCCATAAATGTCAGGTAAGACATACTTAATAGAATAAATACTCATGTCTATTCAACTTTTGCAACTAAAGAGAGACAAGTCAGTGTCACAAGCTAGATCATCCATGGTTTTTCTCTCTAATAAAAAGGGCAAAAACAGAAACTATCAAGATATTTTACAATTAAAATTGATGTGAGAGTTGAAAACATGTAATGTGCATTGACTTAAATATCCATTTTTACTATTTCTTCTTGAGCCATATGTAGAACAAAGTTTGTTTTCACATTATTGACATTGTAAGTCAGAGAAGCTCCTCATCATCCCAAAACAAATACTACTCAAGCAATAACTAAAGTAGATGAAAGAAGAGGTTATTTATCATTGTATTAAACAAGATTTGGCTATATAAGATACTTCGTACATCCAAAACTTCTTTCTCATCCTCCTACTTCTTTCCACCATTAGTTAGTATGGCTTTACTAGTCATAGGTATGCTGTTAGCTTTGCAAAGATAGGTATGGAAAGTAACAAAGGGGCAGTCTTTTCAAAGATAAACAAAACAGTGAGCATTGAAAGAGAAAGTGAGAAACAAATTAGGGATTTCACGAAAGAGAGAATGAAGGATAAGGATAAAAATTGAAACTTATTTCAGTTACAATTAAAAGCCAAAATGATATCGTTTTAAACCAAATGAATAGCTTATTTTAAGTCAAGGTGATTGTGGAGCTTCAGCCTAAACGTGGCTTAAAGCTAAAAAAATTTTAATATTTGAACCCAATCTTCATTCAATTTTTATTCATTAATTTCGAGTCAGGTCAAGTTAGGATTAGGCCAAATTTTCATCCCTAACTATAATAACTTGAATGTATTTTCTGTGAACAACCCATAAACATAGATTAAAATCGAAGTTTTATTTAAAAATGAATAATTAGATATCTTTACTTTGCTTCTCTTAAGCATAAGATGTAATATTAATTTAAGTGGGTAGGACTTACAATGCCACATGACATCCAATTACCATTATGGGTCCCACTTAAACATAAAATTTAAAATACTGTTTATCACTAGCGTGACACTTACGCAGCGTTTGGTTAGCGTCTTCAGCAGATAGGGACGGAACATGACTGGGCAGGACAGGACAGGACAGAACAAAAATTGAAGACAGTGAGATGTTTGGTTGCGGTGGACAGAACAGAGATAATTGTCTTCGTCCTGAGTACAAAAATGTGTTTGGTTGCCGGGGACAGAACAGAAAATAGTATTAATGACGGAAATGCCCCTGTAGTATAATAAGAATAATAGACGTAATTCGTTGATTATTTGATAATTGTTGCAATATTTATTATTATTGATAATAATAATAATTATTATTATTATTATTCTTGATATTATTATTATTAAACTTTAATTATTATTATTAATTAATAATATTATTATTAATTAATTATGTTATTATTAATTTTATTAATAATTAATATTAATAATAATGCTAATAATAATATTAATGTTATTAATTAATAATTAATTAAAATTAATTAATTAATATTATTATTACTTATTATTAATTAATATTAATTAATAATACATAATAATTTATAATTTATAAT
>JAOQMR010000006.1:5185910-5209838 GCA_027563865.1 Erythroxylum pelleterianum | reverse complement strand
TGGAAGTAAAATTATAAACATGCATACAAAGTCAAGAATAACACTTATTTTGAATAATTAAAATGTATCTAAAACGAAACTTATTATGAATCGGAGGGAGTATAAGATATGTACGTTGAAATCAATATTTTAGCCGGCAGAGCCAGAGGTTAAGCATGATCATGAGCTGCAACATTTAAAAGTTCTCTTAGGAATCTCATGTTACAGTACTTTGCAAGCATAAATTATAGTGGGGTCCTTTCCTGCTGCCATTCTTGGATAGGCTTATATAGGTTTAAAATATTTATTTGTTAATTTTGTAATGGATTAAAGAGTTAAAGCTGGATTTAAAATTACAATACAGCATCTCACAGAGTTGTTTTTAGGTGATTGTAGAGATCAACTCCAACTGCAACTGGTTACATTTTTTTATTTTGAGCAATTGGGATGTTTGGAAAACAATAAAATTGTGCACATTTTTCTTTCTTCTTCTAGATTAAATCTACTTTAGCTACCCTTAAATCCAGGGTAAAGTTAGGTGTATCAATTTACCAAAGAACAGAAAGGATTAACAGAGAGGCAAAGCAATCACAATGAAAAAGGAAAAGAAAAAGAGTTCAATGGGATCAATGCGCCGTGATTTCATTCCTTTCTGGTTTTGTGTCTTTTCTCTTTTCCTCTATGGCTATGTACACGAGGCTTAGTACCGTTTAAAAGTCAATAATGGGTTCTCCAATTGTCAAATTCCTCTGTATCGTCCACGGCAAGTTAAAGAGCTTGGCCATGATGAATTTGAAGATCTTGTTCACATTTATGTTATGTTTAGCACTTGAAAAGAAAAGGGTCGCCTTCATCGCCTTTGCATATGCTCGAGCCTGTATTAACACGCAAACACCAAAAATTCATAAGACCAAAAGAAAAAGAACAAGAGCATCCCTTTTCTTGAAATGTATACAGCATGCATCAGTATGTTAACGCGTGTATTAAGAAAAGAAGGTTCTTTCCAATCCTGAGTTCAACTTTTCCTGAGTGCCTAAATCTTTACATTCTTACCACAAATATTTCATATTTGGAGAAAAGAAGTGATTTACCTGAGTTACTATTGGCCATTGCAAATTTGGAGGGAGTTGGACGAAATCATCAAATTTAGTCCCTATTAGTATGGGAATAGCAGTCTGCAGAGACCAAACACAAGCTAAAAAAGCTCAGAGATACCCATTAATTTACCACTAATTTGATGAATTTTCCGGATTAAATGTCCAAATTGCAAATTAATACAATTACCAACTAATTTTATGATAGAGAGTGGAAGTTTTTGAGTAAATTTACTCTAAATGTGATTAAATTTTACCAACAAAACTATAATCCCTGGTTTTAGTCTCCCACTTGATACAGAAAAGAACAAAGTTAACGAAGACTAGTTGTCATTATTACCTGATTCCATTTTCTTGCTTCACTGTACCATCCAATTACACTGCAAAATCATGTTTTTCGGTAAATTTATCAGATTAAAAAAATTTCCAAATAGAGGGAAGAAGAAACAAGTTTGATGAGCTAACCTATAAAGAGTACACCGACTAGTAAGATCAAACATAAACAAAATCGCTACTGCATCTTTACATGCCATGGGAACATGATCAATTGACTTGTTGTCACCTGCATCATCCAAGTCTTTAAACTGATATACCAGAAAACCAAAAGAAACAATGGTGGTTTCTCAGAAAACCAGTAAGCCGGAAAAATAAGACGAACCAAAGGTTTACCTCCCACGTCCCATATACTGAAAGCTATCCTGACACCTCGAACAAACAATGTTTTGTCCATCAAGTTCAACCTGTCATCTTCAACCACCCTTTTTCCTCTTCATCAGCAACATACTTGATCTTCACATATAATAGAAAAGCAAGAGTGAGTAATTCCCAGATAACAATTTGTTCAGGCTTCTAGTGAAGCTGATCCCTGTCCAAATCAAAGCTATAAAATTCTTCTGAAACCAAAAACCAAACAAAATAAATAGGTTAAGAAAGAAGAATAGAATAGAAACTCAGGGTTTACCACGAAGCTTGTTTTTCCAATTTGGCAGTCGCCCAAAATACTAATCTTCAGAGTGACTAAATCCGAATCCGTGTCATACCCAGTACCAAACGTCTCTTTGGGATCCTGTCGCGAAACCAAACCACAGTCTTCCACGGCCTCCGGCGGAGGAGAAGAAGGCCGGGTAGTTAGCCGGTGATACCTTGCAGGCCTACCCGAGCAAGCAAGTATCCTATCCCAAATGATCCCAAGGAACTCTTGAAAAACTGATACACTTTCAAGCAAACTCCACTTGATATTGACATGAGCAATCTTCCGCCAAAGCTTTGTCATGTTTTCACGAGTGACTCTGGCCATGAACATGTGAATAGTAGTCAAAGAAGTTCGCTTCAAGTTGCGTCATAGTTAGTTGCGAATATAATTCTATATAGGTTATGCTCTTTTTAGGTATGTCTGGTTTCAGATAGCTAACCAAATTTTGTAAGAAGGTGACTCGTGGAACAAAAGAGACTGTTGACCGGTACATCTTTTGCCCTATATTCCAAAACAGTCCATGTTGCTGGTTCCTTGGGTTTCTATGAGGGTCATGGACATTTGAGTCAATTCCTCGTAGTTTCAAGAATGTGATGCTTATAGTGTAGAGTAGTAGGGAATTTTATTGATGGAAAGGAAAATTCTTCTTATCTCTAGTAAGCAACCCCTTTGGAGTTTTCATTACTTAACAACAAAACAATGGATTGGAAAGTTCAATTGAAAATGTTAGGTAAAACTAATTATCACATTCAATTAAGTTTCATTCAGGGTAAAGTAAAGCTCCAGTTTGTATGATGGACTACATCTGGATATTTGTATTCGGATTTTGATGATTCCACTTCACATCAAAGCAAAGAGCTCCAAAAGGAATACTAAATTTCTTGGTTCTTCAAAGAAGCCACTTTAACATAAAAAACGACACCTATTATGAATATTGTTGATGATTACGTGAAATTGAAGAAAGTCCAATAATATATACAGTCTTACTATTAATTAATAGAGTAATTGTTTTCAAATAATTCACGTGAAAAGAAAGAAGCAGCTTTATCTATATCAATAATATTAAATATGTAATTCTTAATCCTGATAACTATTAAATTACTTGCAAAGATGCAGAGAACTCCACTATATTAATAATTAGGTGAACGATGCCATCTTTTTCTAGTTTTGTTCTAATATGTAAATAAAATCATCTTATATTCTCTACTTTGCAGCCTTTGGAATTGAATTAACTGAGCTAAATCATGGTTAATGGATCATGGTTAGTCAATATTAAAATAAACCATATTCTTTCTTCCAACCACTTTGTTGTAATAATAACCACAGGAGTGCTGATTCTATAGGTTATTCCCAATGATGGGATTATATTTGGAACGGAGACATCATCCCCTAATTATGACTTAATGGATACAACTCATAATTAGAAGGAACCATTCAATGAAATTATACGTCTTCTATTCTAGTCGATGGGTGGAGGAAGTTTTCATCTTTCACCCTAGATTGATAAGAACAAATGGGCATCCACAAACATTGAAGGAGATGTTGAAAAAGGGCAGTTAGGATTAGGAGGTGTGTCCTAAACCTTTGGCAATTTTCATGTTTCTCCAAATTGCAAAACCAAACTTAAGCACGAATGCTACCAAGAATCTCTTCCTAGGTATACACCGACCCTAAATTTTTATTGTTTCATAATTTTGTCTCTTACTACATGGGATAATGAATTGTATTGTGAAGGGTCACCTTCCACGACTTGAAATGGTAATTTTATGCATTTGATACTGCCTCTGTCGGGATGTGACTCGAGAGCCCCCAAGAGAGGTCCAAGGATGGACAACTTGACTATAGCCACCTAACTACCTTCCATTTTATTACTTTGGCTGCTGTGGGGGATTATTCCTAAGTCCTGACTAGAGTTATTATAGAACTTAATCTTCATATTTTAAAGCTACTAAGTTCAGTGATATCATCTAGATCTTGTATATAAAATATTATGTTAAGCATGAGTAAGCGAGGGATCTCTTTTAAAAGGTAAGTCATCCTTTCTTGGATGATGATATTCATTAAAAAGTTAAATCTCCTAATCTACTTACTTTGATTACTAATTTCTATTGTGTTGCCTAATCTTTGTTAGATTAATTACACGCGTTCAAACACATGAAAAGAGAATAAAAGGCGTACGATTTCAATTGATTGCTTGAAAGGCATGTGCTTCAAGGAAATATATTATAAAGGGTACAGATTTTATCATGCAATGGAAATTTGAAATTGTTACATAATCATATTTTATATATCATGAACAATCTTTAACTCACTGTTTCCTCTAATTTCTTATTCAAAGATTACATATCCTGAACCATCTTTGTTTCTTATTTTGTAGTGATGGATAACAATGCTTCTTCTGCACCATCGCACACGTCGTCATCCAATGATGGTGAAGTTGCTCGTATCTTAAGGCAACAAAGGAATCACCTCATTGATGAAGATGATGATTTTTAATGTGACTTTATTAAAATACTTGATGGTGGATTGTTTGATTTGTTTGATGTTAATTTCATTTGGACTCGATCATGTGGTTATTATTTGGGATAATTGTTGATTTTGTTGTCTTGTTTTAATGGATGTGTTAGACTCGAATTTGGTTATGATATTAAATATTTAGACACTTTTTGGTGGATTTGTTGATTTTACGTTGGTTGATGTAATTATTTTGACATCTAGTCATGATATTTTAGTTATTATTTGAGAACAATTATATGATTGATGGTTGAAAATTTTATTTATATTATTTGGTATATTTTTTATTTTTTAATATTACTAATATTATATATAATTAAATATAATTATTACATAATTATGACGTCACACCGATTCAACCGGTGGTCAAACCGGTCGAACTGGTGACCAGTAAGGCCTCCGGTTCGACGTCCGGTTCGGGTTTCAAAATCTTGATATCTGTGATGTTTTGCAAAGTAAAAGTCCAACAAGGACCTTCCACCATAGACGAAGAAGAAACGAAAGAGAACTTGCCCATGGGAATCTTTAGAGGCGGCGAAAATGCATAAAAACTAACACTTACTCTCTCATTTCAACTGAGGGAACTGGATTCCATTCGCTGAAAATTAGAAGGAAGAAGAAACGAGAGAGAACCTGAAACTTGATGAATCTGAAGGTCGGGAGAAGGACAAGAGTTGAGCAGGCAATCGTCCTCGAAGGAGACATCGATGAGACTCAGCCTTCTACTTTCAAAACCTAAATGCTCAGCCTCCGCCGATTCGTTCATTTCTTTCTAAAATGCTCCAGCGTGATGCGTTTTAGAAAAAAAAAAGTAAAATAAAAAAATTATTGAACCAGTGGCCAACCGATTCGACTAGTTCCGGTTCGCACTGGTTCAATTGGAGACTAGTTTTTAGGGATCACCCGAACCAGATAGCCTACCGATCAGCAGTCGAACCAGCCGATTTGGTCTGGGTTTCAAAACCATGTTCTTAGCTGATTAGGCTACTTCGAATTTTCGGTTCAGCCAAACAGAATAGAAATGGTATATGAACACTTAAACCCAATCCATTCCGAATCATCAAATGCTAGTCCAAGTGGCGCGGTGCCAGTAGTGGACAAGGAGCATGTTTCGCTGGGCTAAAAGAACAAAACCACACTGCTAAGTTCCTATCTCCAGTAATAATTGCCAACTCAAAGAAGATGATTCCAGAAAGAGGGATTCTCAAAAGAATGTCGAGGTCACTAAATAAACGGTGATTCTTATCATTGTAAACTAGAACAATTGATGAAATCCTTGGCAATCAACAACCTCGAAAGCAACATTTTCCAGGGACCATCACAGACAATATCGTCCATTATGATATTTGCCTCACAGACAATATCGTCCATAAAGCAATATAGCTTATTTTAATCTAATTCCATCACATTCTCCCCAAAATAAATCCACAGTTACGCCAAATTAAATGATACGTCTCAAACAAGCACGACGACCACTTTCAAAATACACAAAACATCTATTGTGAGAAAGAAAAATGACACAAGCACATTAATTTCTTAAAACCATGGTGAAAATGGCACTAACCTCGGCTTTAGTCTTCAATTTGTCAACGAAAATCAGATACTGCTTCAAAGAATAATCTTTTGAACTGCCAAGAGCTGCCTCCATAGCCTATCACCACCATAACTACCACAAAAACACAACCGAACGGGAAAGGGAAAACACAACTTGAACTAAACAATGAGTGACAAAAACTTACCTCATCGGACATAAAGGGCGTCATCTCGGGAGCGTACGCGGCCAAAACGGCAGAGGCAGTGGCCGGACCGACGCCTTTAAGGACCGTGAGCTCAGAAACCGCTTTAGAGACGTCGGGAAGAGCTTTAAATGCCTTGAGAGAAGCAGATTTCACCAAAGCCTCGTCAAGGGAGGACACGTAGTCTAACAACCGCGGCCTGAAGTGTAAGGAAAGTGATTACAATATGCTACATCCATCGTTTATATTGAGAGTGAAAACTTTAGCTTACCTCCATTTTCCACGAGAGAGCTTCCATTGCATGAGCTTAGAGAGGTCGGAGGTGGTTATGTAGGGGTTAGGGTTTCGTTGGTGGAGGAGAGAAGGTAACTGAACGCGGTAGAATTGGTCCAGAGAAACGAGATTAGGTTTGTTGAGAGACTCGATTCGGGTCGGGTACGTCGAGCGAGCATCTTTCCATAGAGTTACGTCGGAGCATTCAAAATCCATGGGATCTCTTTCTCTCTGAGTTGGTTTCCAAATTTCCCGGTCAATTGAGCGCTTCGGTTTCTTGGTCTTTTGGGCCGAGTTAAGACCCAAAATGGGTTTGGACAAATTGACTTTCTGGGAACTGGGCTGGCTCTTAAAATCATAACCAACCCAAACATATAAATTAATATTTCGTTTAATCCAAACAAAAATTCAGGATCAGGGACCGTTAGGTAGTAAACCGCCTTTTTGTCGAAGCATGTGGGATCGGCTCGTAGTATTTGCTATGAGAGCCAAGGCACACCGAAGTGGGATCGGCCAAGCGGATCCCACAAACTAGGGCAACAAATTCTGTAGACCATGCGAAAACCCTTTAAACGAAGACCGAAGTCAGTCAAGAGTTGTCCGAAAAAGGAGAAGTGAATTATATCGAGAAAAAAGGAAAGTAGACTTAGTCGAAAGTGTAAAGCATAAAAAGTTGGCATCTCCCCTGACAGGGACGTGAAGAGCCTTCGGGCTTAGCAGCGACACCCTCGGTTAAGGCTACCCACCGTCATGGTGGATCTATAACCAATCTTTTAAAAAAAAAAAAAGCATAAAAAGTTACGTTCTTACAGTTACAGGTTATGATTGGAAAATGGGTGGTGAAGTGGAAGAAAGAGTTCAAGGGCCGAGTGACTCGCGCGTCAATTTCTGATTGAAATGGATCTATTGCATTTAGTAGGGAAGGAGACGAGCACGATAGAAAACAGTGCACATCCAGAAGAACAGATGGATGGATGGACAAGCACCTTCATAATGAGAGCTCAAACTCAAACATCTTGTCCTCTTCTTTTTAAATTGTCCTCTTTTCGTTTTCCAATTCCTTTTGGAAAATTAGCAACCGTAAAAGACCGGAGGATGAGATGGCGCCAGCTTCCTAGCCTTTGTTTGGATGTGTAATAACACAAGGGAAAGGGAAAGATTTTATTTCCCTCCCTTTTGGTGGGAAAGGGAGGGAAAGGGAAACTAAGAAGAAAAATAATCCAATTTCCCTTTCAATCCTCTACATTCTCTCCATTTTTTTTTTATCCAAACAATAGAAAGGAAGGGAAATATTTTCCTTTCTATGGCTGTCTCCTTTCCTATTTTTCTCCTCCATTCATCTTTTTTTCCTCGTAGATATCACACCGAAAACAATTGTGAGATGTGATTGGCATACTGAAGTATTCTTCGGATCTTATTTGACTTTTCTAACAAATTATATTATTTATATTTTATTTTATAAATAAAATAATAAATCTATAAGATTTTTATAAATAATAAATCTTAATGTTGCGGAAATCTTCATTATTTCAACCGGTGGCCGCCAATCGAGGAAAACCAACGGCCAAGAAGTCCGTGGACGAAGAAGCAGACATCAGCACATTTCACCTACATTTACTGTTCCTCTTTTCAGTCATTATCATATCAACGAATCTTGTACAGTCTTGTCTTGCGCTAAATAACATTTTTTAAATCTATTTAGTAGAAAAAGATCTTTAACCTAACTCTATGAGCGATGTTTTTTTATATATATATATTAGGAAAGAACCGAAAATAGCTTACATTACAAATCAAGAGATACAGAGTCCCGATATATCTACAATGAAAAACGGATGATACCCAAGAAGTGGGTTTACAAATGTGGTTGTTCCTAAATCAAAATGTGTGACATAGTTCACGAACCAATCTGCGCATCTGTTGCATAGAATTTGAACTAATAACAGCACTCTACGAGAAACAAACTGGACCAAGACTGGGAACGCCTAATCCCTCATCATCATTTTTCTTTTTTTATATTGAAGAGGTGAAAATCAAAAATTAAGTACGAATAAAGGCGATTCCTTGAATATTCGTACACAACAAATAAAGCATGTCAGTTGAAGGATTAGGCCACACACACTCGTTACGTACCATGCCTGAGCCCAAACGAGCTAAAATATCAGCGCATTGTAGAAAGTAATCAATCTTACAATCCAACTAAAGCAATTAATACTACGGATTATGAGGGGGAATAATTATTAAGAGTAAGTTCATCTACCGATCGTATCAAGTTCATCACGATTCTATATGGATTTCCCTACAAGTTGTTCCTTGATAGTACAAGGACAAGTAACTCATTTGGTTAGGTTGCGTTTCACTAATTCTCTCCTCTATTTCGGAGTATAGTAAACAAGCAACATTGAGATATTGCAACGCTGATGTCCAAATCTACCAAACAGAAAGGCCTCAAAAATCAAAATTGTTAGGTTAGTTGCGTTCATATCACTGTCTTGAAGGATTGATATTGCGCAATTCTTGTTATCAGGACAAATTATTACAATAAAAAGGTTATACAAATGTCTTTGTGCATTTGAGGTTGGCTTGGCTACATTTTGTTAACTGTTATATACCAACTACCAACTTGATTGCGGTGGTGGATGAAAACCCACCGCTTGTTTGGAATTTGGTCCTATATTTTCCATTCTAAGTCAGAAACGAACCACTGTTAGAATCGTCATAACTTTGACTCTTAACACATCGGAAATGTATGTTCTTATCCAAAAGGCAAACAAAATATCAGGGATTCAGAAAATTCAAGATCCAAAATACCAGAAAGTAAACACAGTCGTTGACTCGTTGATCTTTGAGTTTAATTTAACATTTGGTCATTAAATACATTGAAGTTTTTCAATCTAGGAGTCAATTTTTCTTTTAAAATCAGATAGTTGTTGGATCTCACTGTGTTCTTACATTCTTTGGTTTGCTTTTGGCAACATTTATTAAAATATAATCGTAGTTACTTAAATACTGACAAGTCTTTTTGTCTGTCATCTCTATACGTATGAACTTGTTTTTGTCTTGCGTATACTGTTTATGTACAGTGCATCACATGAATTACAATTAGAAAAGAGATTATAATAAAACAAAAACAGTAACAGCAGCACCAATATTGTAATACTAATTCGGCCTCAAATCCTCTGTCCCCTCCTCCTGGCCTTATTTTATTCCCCTCTTTGACTTAGATGAAAAATTGGAGAGGGACCGAATAGGATCGGAGAAGCGGCCAGAGAATCCCCTGCTAATTCACGTGACTTTAACCTGACAAGCAAGGAAGTGTTAACTGTATTGATGGAGAGTCTGGAACCATGGGCTTAAAACATAACAAAGACAGACTATTGTTTTCGTACTTTTTTTTTTTTGGTTAGGTTTCTACTGATAAAATTTTTGTTACTAGAGGTTTTTCTTTTAGATTTTTTCTTAAAAGAATTTTTTTAAGAAGTTAATTTACTTTGATTGTCTTTAAAAAAAGAGTTTTTTAAATGAGTTTTATACAATAGGCTATTTGGTAATATAAAAATAAATTTTTTTAATTTTAATTATATTTTATTTAGTAATAAAAATTATATATGTATATAAATATTATTTAAAGTATATTAAACAATATGCAAAGTATAATATATTAATTATTATATAATTTTAAATCATATGAAACATAAATCAAAATATATCAAATCAAATATTTTATATAGATTATAACATAAATAAAATAATATAAAAAATAAATATTAAAACATATAAAAAGTCAAATAATATTATATAAATTCTAAAATAAACATGAGTAAATAGTTAAATACATAATAAACGAGAAGATAATTTATGAGTATTGTAAGAATTATGTGTAAATATAATAAAATAGGCTTATTAATTGATCTTACTTAAAAAAGCGTTTGTTAGAAGCTCTAAATTTAAGCTTCTTAAAAAGCTGTATTTTAGATGTCAAAAAAGAAGTATTTTTTATTTTACAACCAAATTTTTTTAAAAAAACTTTTATAGTAAAAAAATGGTATTTATTGATTTCTCAAAAATCCATCCGAATGGAAACTAAATCACGTAGGTTAACATTTCTTATTGCCTTTCCGAAAAATCCGTATCGAGTCTATCAATTTGTATTTTTGTTTAGCAGTCGTACTGCATTTTCATGTTATGTACTTTTTATTTAATTATTTTATACATCAGTATAATTTAGAAAAAGATAATATCTTTACAGCCCATTTCTAGTTTTGATGTAGAATTCTTGACTTATGCATGTCACGAAAGTATAATCACCATTAGTATGTTAATTTCACAGGTAAAACTTTCAAACACTTTAACATCAAAGACTTTGGAACTTTTATTTATGCCTATTTGTTTACGTTACGTGTACCTGACCATAGCACAGTTTGGCTTTCTTGTTTAGTTGGAAAGTTGAAACACAATACCATTACAGTCAAGCTGTAAGCACTACAAAAGTTGATCTCACTTAGTTGAAAAGTATAAAAATAAAATCTCAACAACTCATCGTCCTAATGTCCGATATGGCGATATATCAGACCGCATGTAAATACCTTACATAATTTAATCCTGTTACAAAACACGGTTGAGAAAAATTGACTGGTTAGGAAAGAGGGGTGAAAAATATGGAATGACAGAGGAAAAGGTGTTAGAGAGTTCAAACTTCGAAGTAAAGATCGTGAGAATCGAATAAATAAAGCCGATCACACGACTCGGCCCACGTTAGCAATACGGCGTACTTACACATGCAAGCTGTGGTTGTTAAATTCTCGGGGTCTCCCCTATAAAAGGGGGTTTGGTTCTCAGTGCAACCGCAACACATACAGATTGGAACTTCTTCACATAAGAAAAATACTAAATTAGCCATTGCCAGCGAAGCTCTTCATCGACGTTAATCCAAACAGCCACTCGCAATAGATTATTTTTTTAGAGAGCTTTTCTTCCTACTCCTTTACGTTTTGGGACTCTTCCTTAGCGGATTTTGAGTTCGATAATGGCGGATCAGTTCATGCTCGGAGGTATCTTCGCCTCCGTCATTGGACTCATCGCTGTCGCCGTCTTCCATTACGTGGCGAAGAGAAAAGAAAGCTGCCTGCGAGACTCATCCCAGGTCGTCAAGAGTATCGCCACTACTCAAGGTGAATGCAGATCCGTTGACGCTTCCGACGCCGACGTCATCATCGTCGGCGCTGGTGTAGCCGGGGCGGCTCTTGCTCACACTCTTGGCAAGGTCAGTTTTAATACGTGTCATCTTGTTTCGTTTTCCTGCATTTTCCAGGTAACCAAACGGAGTCACAGAGCATCTTTAATTTCTTTTATATTGAAAATTGGGAATGTTGTAGCCGAAGAACAGAACCCTGCTGGCATGCTTATTTTTTAAAACACGAAAAGGTTTTTCTTATACTGTGATTTGCTGTCAGTGCTGGCACCTTGCGTTTTGTACACATCAGTCGCCATTTTTTTTGTTTTTAATTACTTTTTTAATGTTTCTTTTCTTTCTTTTTCTCTTCTTTAGTTTTATCATCTGCGCGATTGAGGCTTGTGAATATTCCACTCTGTTACATAAACGAGATCACCTTTATCTATGGGAGGAATGATGATGTTTGCGTTGCGTATGTAATTGACCGATTAATGCGTTGCGTATATTTTTGACGGATTAATTCAGCAACTTCGAGTATCTGGGTCTCTTTGAAGTTGTTGAGAATATTCAAGAACTGTGGGTGTTAAATATACATAATATCATCAAACTGCTAGGTTGGCCCCCTTTCTTTTTCTTTGTGTGGACTGCGCGGTGTGAAGACTGTTTCCTGTGGTGGATTTGAAGATTGGATTGCGTTTTCTTTTTTGGAGTTTTCTTACTTTCTGTCAAGATTTTTAGTTCTTTACTTGTCGAAGATTTTTAGTTATTTACTTATCAAGAGTTTTCTTGTACTTTCTGTCTGGACATATTTCTCATTTAGAAACCAGCAATACAGTGCTACATGAGTTATAAAAGTTTTCGTCATGCTAATCATTTACCGGGTTTCTTTGTCCTGTTGCTATATGAATGCTTGTAATGTCCACCGACTATGGCAACATATCTGTTTATTTTTATTTCTAACATCCCAACTGAGAGTTCTTTAAATTTGAAAATTAACCATATTTCAAATACAGGACGGTCGTCGAGTGCATGTAATTGAAAGGGACCTAACTGAGCCTGACAGAATTGTTGGTGACTGCTTCAACCAGGGGGTTACCTAAAGTTGATTGAGTTGGGTCTTGAAGGTGTGTTCATGTAAAATTTTATAGTTATATGGGATTCTTCTGATTGCCCACATCTAACCATAGGACATTGGTCTGTCTGCAGATTGTGTGGAGGAAATTGACGCTCAGAGGGTGTTTGGTTATGCTCTTTTCAAGGATGGAAAACACACTCAACTCTCTTATCCTTTGGAAAAGTTTCACTCAGACGTTTCAGGGAGGAGCTTTCATAATGGGCGCTTTATACAAAGAATGCGACAAAAAGCTGCATCCCTTCCTAAGTATGTTCATATTTGTTGCCGCTGTACCTTTGTGCACGTCTTTTAACACTTTGAATGATTCCAACAAATCATTGATATCATAGTTTCTAATTTCACTTCAATTAGACATTTTAACAATTCGATTTTTAGAGACTTATGCTGCATTTAGATTTGTGGAAATTCAATTAAAAGTTGCTTTGTTATTCATGACTTATCTTTTTATTTACTAGTGTACGACTGGAGCAAGGAACTGTCACTTCTCTACTTGAGGAAAAGGGGATCATCAAAGGTGTTCAGTATAAATCAAAATCAGGCCAAGAGCTAACATCATTTGCACCTTTGACAATAGTATGTGATGGTTGTTTCTCAAACTTGCGCCGCTCTCTCTGTGACCCTAAGGTAATATAGACTTTCCAACCTTATTTTATGAATTTCTCCTCCAAATTAATAGTATAATGTGCTTTGACTATGAATTGCTTGCAAAACTAGGGTGCAGCTAGATCTGAACAGCAGCTTAAATTATTGTATGCAGGTAGATGTGCCCTCTTGTTTTGTTGGTTTGGTCTTGCAGAACTGTCAACTTCCATATGCAAATCATGGCCATGTTATACTAGCAGATCCTTCACCAATTTTATTCTATCCTATCAGTAGCACAGAGGTCCGTTGTTTGGTTGATGTTCCTGGCCAGAAAGTTCCCTCCATTTCAAATGGCGAAATGGGAAATTATTTGAAGACTGTGGTGGCACCTCAGGTTATATTGTTTCCCATCTATTCATTCACAACTATATGTTTGGCCTGTCAGTTAAAACTGCGCTTTTTTACCTTGTTTTTGATTATGTCTCAACTGACCTCAAACGATGGCTCTTGCAGATTCCTCCAGAAATTTATGATGCTTTCATAGCTGCAGTTGACAAAGGTAACATTAGGACAATGCCAAACAGAAGCATGCCAGCGGCACCACATCCTACACCAGGCGCATTGTTAATGGGTGACGCATTCAACATGCGTCATCCTCTAACTGGTGGAGGGATGACTGTTGCACTTTCAGACATTGTTGTACTTCGGGATCTTCTAAAGCCCTTGCACGACCTGCACGACTCATCTTCTCTCTGCAAATATCTTGAATGCTTCTATACCTTGCGTAAGGTAAGTTGTCTTAAGATTTGGTTTCTCTATCCTTTCATTGTGAAGGTGCTCTTACACAGTTTTTATTGATAACAAATTTGACAATCGCTTTGGTGAAACTGATTAGAAATTCCTTTCTCGGTATTGCAGCCTGTGGCGTCAACAATCAACACACTGGCTGGTGCCCTCTACAAGGTGTTTTGTGCTTCCCCTGATCAAGCTAGAAGAGAAATGCGTGAGGCTTGCTTCGATTATCTGAGTCTTGGTGGTTTATGCTCAGCTGGACCAGTCTCTTTGCTCTCTGGATTAAACCCTCGTCCGATGAGTTTGGTAATGCATTTCTTTGCGGTTGCAATTTATGGCGTTGGCCGCTTGCTACTGCCATTCCCTTCACCTAAGCGTATCTGGATTGGAGCTAGACTGATTTCGGTCTGTATATTTTCCTGTTGTTTGCTTTACGATTTATTCCAATGAGAAGTAATTTTAATTTCTCTGAATCATTTCAAGCCGAATTTGTTAATCGTTGCAGGGTGCATCAGGGATCATCTTCCCCATTATCAAGGCAGAAGGGGTTAGGCAAATGTTCTTTCCTGCAACTGTTCCTGCCTATTATAGAGCTCCTCCTGTGAAAACGGCTTGAGTCTATCCCCCTACATGTCTCTCATCCTTTGGGTTGCTCAAAGGTTTAAGCGAAGGATGAGTACTGAGGAAGAACTGTCCATAATTGCAAATTTGTTATCTAGGTTTTAAGAAAAAAAAAAGGGGCTTGGAATTTTCTAAAGTTGTAGGAGCTCTTATTCTGATGTTTGGAGTATTGTTGTATCTCAGTTCTCAGTTGATGTAATTTTGGTTAGTGCCAACTTTTTATACTTTTTGTTGCATTAAAAAGAGGAAAATTTAAAACAAGTAATCAGTTGACCAATCGTTGGATAAACTCATCAATGTTTGACTTGACTAGGGTTGTTGAATTGTAAATTAGAATAGAGTAATTCCCAGTCTAATTCACCTCTCGAGTCTTGACCGCTGCCTTCCTTACACGAGGTCGATTCTTTTTAGAAGCAAAAAAAGTAGTGAGAGACCCCACGAAGAAATAAGCCGAAGACGAAGAGAATCGCTCCAAAGCTCGAGTTTCGGTCCTTCTACGGCGATGTTCGCTCTATGGAGTTTGAGGACTAATATTACCCATTCACACCAAATTACTAAATTAAGTACTCAACTAGCCCTTTTTAACAATCCGTCTCTATCTTTTTTCTTAATTAATTTTCTAACTTTTAATATGAAGTTAGTATATAATAAATTTTAGCAAGCAAATTGACTTTTAACTAATCAATGTGTGATGACCCAAATACAATAGCGTAAATCTTAATCTAAAACATCCACGTCGAGTCTACCCCAATTATATGCTTAAACCGTACTAATATTTCTCAAAAGTTAGTTGAGCCAAGAGCCTTGGACCTGAACAAATGGTAAGAAGTTGAAAATAGGCCTGTAATTGATTCCAGCAACGGCATCTTCTTCGGCAAAAAATTCGAAGAACAATCACAGTTAGGACTTGGGAGGTTAAAAAAAAAACAGAACAACCTATACAACCAAAAAGCTTTCCATTTTCTCCTTTTGCTAAATCAGTTTAACTTGTTGTCAAAGTAACAAAATCCTTTAGAGTTCTTTGCTTGAACTTTTTTCTTGCCAGAAGCTAGACCTCCGGGTTCAAATGTCCTGCAGAAGATAAAAAATACATGTGAAGATGAGGCAAATGCAATATATATGGTAAGAGTCTGACTTTTGTCTGGACCTTTCTGTACCATTTGCTCCCAAACCGTAAATGGCAGAGCTCGAATCAAATCCCATTTGGAAAAGGCTTTGTAGTTCATTGTCCAATGCAGTCTGGATATGAGAAGATGCATGGTTTTTGAGCATCAAACAACATTGCGACACAAACATTTTTGTACCCTTACTACTTACTTGAGGCATGGAAGGCAACTGCTGGTTTGTGTCTGGAACGACCGGTATGCTGGGTTGAAAAACTCCATGACAATAAGGATTAGAGTTCATCAAAGGACTAAACCCCATAAATGATGAATTACCATTTCGTGGATGGAGCATCTAGATAGAAGCAAGACAGGAACATGAATCGTTCGTAAAACATCGAAAAAGTACTTGAAATCTATGTTGTAAACTATAGAAACATCTGCTTACATCTTTGGATAGAATCCTCTCAACATCAATTTTCAATTCAGGATTTACAGTAGCGAGTTTCATGGACAAAAACTGCAATAGGAAGGCAAAATACTTAATCAGTTAATCGCACAGACAATAACCCAAATGCAAGAGTTGAATGACAAGTATTTATTTACTTCAACTCAGCTGTCCTTTACTTCTTTTTTTTATTGGTCGCTTATTCATAAAACCTTTACTATAATAATCTCAAAGGAGGAGCATTAGCAGGTAACAGTAGAACTACTTAATCAACTTGGATTTAAAATGTATGTAAGAATCTCTGCTTGAGATAATTTCAATGAGGAACAATCCACTTTACAAGGTCAGCTTATAAGGTAAAGAAGTGACTGAGTCTATCAAACTCCGGACCAAATTCAGCCCTCTTGTGAAAATATCAATTTGAGAATTTCATTTCAAGTATCAGGATTACATACCTCAACCTGCTGTTGCAACGACTGCACATAGTTGATAATCTCATCAAGCATGACGGCTTTCCCAGTGATCTAATAAAATGAGCAAACCCAGACGTTATATATTAATTTATTTTAGAAGGAAGAACATTTCATTCAGAAGTTAGGCCTTCTAAAAGGACACCTTATTGCATCCTGGAACAAGGTCTTGAAGCAATTTCATCCTCTCACTTATCTTTTCTCTCCGCACCTGCAAAAGAACTTCTAACCTCAATATAAAGGAAACTGTTGCCATTATCCCATAGTATACATTACAAAATATGCTTATACAAACCCTCTCTGCAAGACTGTGGCTATTGGTTGCCTGACCCCTCCTAGCTCTCACATGAATGTAATTATCTTTAGGAGCTTCTGCACTGTTAGAATCATCCTTGGATTGTTTTATTTCCTCTTTTCCCCGTGTATATGGACCAGTGTTTAGTTCATCTTTCGGCTTTTTGTCATCCTGTTCTTTGGGCACACTAGAGTTCTCTTTAGAAGGGTCCTTCTGCAACTCACCTTCACCGTTCTACAACCAATTCCGTATCAGTTCAGAGAGAAAAGTTATAAACAAGGGCAAAGTGCCAGAAAATTCTGCAACTTTTAATCAGAACCTGATAAACGTAATCCAGATTACCTTCTTTGGATCAAAACGAGAATTAGACTCCAGAACTTGTTTCCTTCTCTTCTCATTGGAAGAAGCTCCAAAAGCTGCTGCTTCCAATTGCTGGAGACCATCACAACACTGTTTGTTATTTGCTATCCTTCGGCCTTCCCTGTTAATATCGTAAGCTGGAGGGCATATAGTACTGGGAATCTGAGCAGACTCGGTTAGACAATAGGAACCAACTATATCAGAGAAATTCCCACTTCCAGCCAGTTCAACAAAACTTGGATCAGATGGGTAACTAAAAAGGTGGGTATTGCTGCTTATTCCTTGGTTTTCCACAAGAGCAGAGAAAGAAGAATTACTAAATTCACCTTGAGAAAGTATTGTTGAACCTTCAAGGTTCTCATGCTGACCCAGTGAAAGTACATTATCCCACCCTGAAGCAAAGAATGGATTTGTGCTCATTCCTGATGAGCAATTAATCACGCTCTCATCTCTACTTCGAAACCCCATCCCATCATTGCTACCGCCAACACTGCCCATTTTCTAGATTCAAATGTCAAGGAACTAACCTATGTAGGAATAACACTGAATACAACTATAGACGAGGAACTAAGTTAAAAACAAACTGGGTTTGATCAACTTTAACCAGTGATATCTTCCAGGACTCGGTAAAGAACAAGCAGTGTTGACAGCTTTATACAACTGAGAAGGTGGCTAAAGTAAAAAGGAATACTTGAAGCATCCCATAGACGCAAAGTGATAAAGGTAAGTGTCCAATGTGTGAGGCATAAAATCTAATCTACGCCCAGCTAATTACCTCATCTTTCAGAAACTCTAGGATCAGGTAGAACATGCAAGGACATGATGGAAACTTAGAAATGCTTCCTACAGACAAAAAGTGAACCTTTCAGAGCATAAAGCATACTTATGCAGAGAAGTTCAATAGCTAATAAACAGCTCACAGGACCTAAAAAAGAAAAGCAGATTCGCTTTTTCACTTTTGCTTGTACGAGAACTATAATTTCCAACCTTGAGTCGATTTAACATCAATGTCACATTGGAATTCATCAGAGTTAAAAGGTCCAAGCAACAGGAGAGAAAGAACACAAAGAAATTGGTGCGTGAAGAAATCCCAACAAGGAAATGACTAGTTGTTGAAGTATTGAATCAAAAACCCAACATTCCAGTAACTAAGCAAAAGGAATTTGTTGGGACTTCTTTTGAGATATTCTCAGATGGGTGTCCAAAAATAGCCAAAAAGTATCAAATTCTAGTTCAATTATGCAAAGAAACAGAAATTAACAAGATTTCCAGTAACAATTCCCTGAAATGGGTGACCAATAGTACCCTCAACAGCATCAAATGCCAGCTTAAGTTTTTTGACTACAAAAACCAAAGTTCAGAAAAACGATACTCCACAAACAGCGGAAGAGGCATCAAATTCAAACTTTACTCAATCACATGCAATGTAGATGGATATCTATGCATGAACCTAGAGAACACTGAGAAATAGTATTTGTATACAAAGAGAGCGCGACAGAGGAAGTTGTGATTGCCCTTTGGCTTTGGCTTACCTGCTCAGGCAAACAAATGAGACGCATGATTTTAAAAGACTAACTAACTACTGCCCCCAACTGCTCTTGTTCCTAAATTATTGCAGAACCTAATCACTCTACTTCCTATAACCTCTTTCTTTACAGTTTTTGGAATTTTAAATTGTATTTTATGTTTTTTCTTGTTAATATTACGCTAAATATTTATCCCGGGGGAGGTTCTTCTCTTCTCTTCTCTTCTCTTCAAGCCCAAGCTTGGCTGCCATAGCTAATAGCTTGCTTTACTTCCTTCTTTTACTATAATCTATTTTCCCTTTTTCTTATTCATTTATTTTTTTCCTGACACAGTTGCCAACCAAACAACCACTCCTTTCATTTTCATTTCTTTTGAGAATTAACTTTATGATGAACTTCAGTTCCGTCAGCTTCCATGATCTACCCTTCCCATCATCAGATTGATACACGGCCCCACCAAATCCCTCGACCAAAAGGACACAGAGTGGCTGTTCCGTTCCCCGTGTCACCTGTGCCATCCCCACCCATCCAAGAATTGATCCCCTACCAAAAGTATACATTAGCTGGCTTCTTATTTTCATATATATTTTAACAAAACACCTGCAGCAACCTCTGTTTCTTTTTAACTTTGGTTAGCTTTGGCAATGAAGATAAGGAATAAAGGAATCTAATCATCAATTTTACCTTCTTGTCCTGGTATATTTTTATTTCCAGCTAAGTAGATGCAATGCTTCTGCCCAAAAGCCCCTGGTCAATAGCAATTCTGGCTGTGATTTTCCAGGCAGGAACAGGAATATTATAAATTTGCTCCTTGTACCGTTCCCTTCCTTACAAGAAAAGTGTGTATGACATAAGTAGATGGTGAGATGAAAATGAAGAGGCTTGGTTTTGTACAGTGCCAGACCCAGACACGATCCTGTGCTAAACGTGAAGAAGTTCATGCAGTATGATGATTGGAGTGCCACCCCGAACTAATCAACGTGGGTACTGGCACAAAATCATTATCAGAATTACGATTTACGTCAATCATATCATTAAGATCTTATAGCCACTGGAAATATGAGTTAGGGAAGCACCAATACACGATTGATTAATTTTAAAAACCTTATCAACAACAAGTTTAATCACGCGAGTGGCATCTCTAGGTCCCACAAGATGCGGCCCTGCCTAATTACCAGTAATGTGTGGATACCTAAGATTAAAAAGTATTAGGCTTCCCTTCCTATTCCCATGCCTTGCTTGCTTTACTCTTATCAACTCCCTTACTTTTACACTAAGCTTTTCTTGTCTTCTCTTCTTTTGCGAAACCACATATTTGTCTTTTCTTTTCCAATCACCTCATAGCTAGCAGACCAAAAACAACACACAACCGACCTATATGCTTTCTTCGGTACGTTGTCTTAGATGGAGATTAGAGGTAGATAGTATTTTACATTCAGTGAATGATCGGTCTGAGGGAAATCTTAATCACATACAAAGAATCTATCAGTTCTTCCGAATTCCGATGAGACCTAATAAGAAGTAATGATAAAGCAAGTGGCTTTAGAAAGAAAAGAAAAAAAGTAGAAAGGCTGCTTGCTCTTAAGGAAACTTGATAGGCAGAAAAACAAATGATAGCTTCCAACATACTTGATGCCAAATAGCCAGTGGTTTTGGAGACACTGGTGTTTCCAAGTAAAGCAAGTCCTTCTCGTTAGCAAATTTATATACATAGGAAAAAAGGGAAATCATGAAGACTTTAGGAAGCATAAATATGCGCAGTACTTCAATTTCTTGCTCGTAGCACTTCTCTCGAAGGAAAGATAGGTTTCTGATAGTGGCAGAGTTAGATTTAATCAAGACATGTGAAGATAATAAACTTAATCACCAAACTATCAAAAATACAATTAGAATTATTAGTTACGAGTTTGCAAGTATAAGAACAAAACAAGTACCTCCTTATCTACTCCTAATTATTACCTTCCTACATAAAAAATTAAGTAAATTAGAATTATTCTGAAACTACTATGCTCATAAATGTTTTGATTTATCTAAAAATGAAATATTGGTTTATTGTGACCTATATTAATTAAGACAATTATTGTAGTTAGAAAACTAACAACAAAATTCAATTTTTTTATGAACAAAGTCAAAAGGTATGAATATTTTAATCCTCATTAGGTTCACTAGATTTGTAAATGGGAATATGAGCAATTAATCTCAATTAAAAAACAACTAGATGAATTTGATATTCTTCATGTTGATATGTACTATTTGGAGGAATAGAATATTCCATTTTTGATTAACTACTTGCAATCAATTTACAAAGCATGTTTATGTTAGTATTGTTAGCTTGCCAAGTTGAGATTGAATGAGAGAAAACATTTATTGCATCATTTCTTCTCTATCTACTTTATCTTATTCTAGTTGCCTTTTTTATTTTTAAGTGTTCAACTTTCTCTTGTTCTAATTCCTTTCTCATTCTCTCCTTTTCAGCTTCTAGTTTCTGGTTCATCTATTCTTCCAATACAATCTTGATGGACTATGGATACTCGTTAGGAAATTTGTACAAGACCTTACTTATTATTTTCTTTCATGCTATATAATTTCACACCCATTCTAAATAATTTATTACATCTAGGCCTTATCACTCCTATATCAACCACAACTTCATCAATCTTTTGACTATTATTTTCTTTCTGCATTTTTTCAATGCGAGCCTACAAAAGAAAATTAATGTGTTACGTATCCAATCAAATTGATGTTGATTAGTGTAATTTGTAAGTTTTAGGGAATTACAAACCATATGACAACACCTATATTTCAAAAAAGAAGTAAAGAAACTTGTAATCGCACTAATGAATGCAAGCACCATATATACTTATAAAGAAACTGTTGGACCCCACTTGATTCCGGAATCCAACTCTTGGAGTCATTTAACTGATAATCTTATGCTATAGGGTCATTTTCATAAACCTTCATTTGTTCCACATTGTCTTAAGTTTCTAATGACACTAAAATCATTCCATTTGGTTCAGAAATCTGAAAGTTAGGGCCTAAACATTTTCCAACTACTATTAAACTAAAACAGTGCACTATACCCAACTTCCGTCCAGAAAATGAAAATCTTAGGGACTGAATTAAAATGCAATTCCTTTAGATCACTTGTAGCTCTATACCTCTAGTTTATTTTGAAACAAGGAACATCTCATATGGAGTTCTACATATCAAGATATGCTTAAAATACCGAAATATGTTTAGTAAAATATCTAATTCATACCCTTCCAACCCATACCTTTACTTTGATTCAATCAATCCTTTTCAAATCAACACCAAAAGCTATAAACTTTCATGGAGAGGTGAAAAGAGATGTGTTTGGAATCTATTAGTCCAAGACTCACCTCATTTGGAGGTCGGATAACAAGGTTATGACTGAAAGAATCAAACAAAGTTTTGTCCTCAATCATATTGAACCTATTTGGGTACAATTGGCATAACTTTCACTATAGTTATCAGATTAAATTAATTATTGAACGATGTGAAAGAGGATTTCAAGATCTACAACTTTCACAGAGATCTTGAAGAGAGATTCTGACATCTTAAGGGTCAAAAGTGGACCAGACAATAGGCCAGACGAAGGGCCAGACGATTTGGGAAAATCGGCATAACTTTCTCTACAGATATCGGATCAAGGTCATTCTTATATGGTTTGAAAGAGTACTCATAGATATACAACTTTTATGAAGACCTTAAAGAGATATTGTTGGAACCCGATCTCGGAACCGGATCCCAACCGGAAAAGCAGAAACGGAAACGAAAAACGAAACTGCGGAACGCGAAACAAACGAAATACAAACGGATTCAAACAAAAGCGGAGTTATTGAAAACAAATCGAGAGTAGACAAAAACGAAATTGGATGCAAATACAAAAGCGAAACTTGAAGCGGAGGACCCAAAGAAACGAAAGATCACCAAAGCAAAACAAAAGCGAGAGAAACGAACTGACGAAGCGAAACGAATCAAAACAAAAACGGACTGGACAAATTGAATTACCGACATCCGATGACATACACACCTTAGCAAATTATCGCGTTGGAAACCTTAGACTAAAATCATCCCGAAATCCGGTCTATTTTTTTCTTCCATTCATTCAAACTCAAAACTTAATCAAACTTATACAAAAACCATACAATTTCCCATTTGGCAATTCTACTCTTCTAATCTCACTATCATTTGCCATCGGCTCAAACCCCTCTTAATCATGCATATTTTAATCGCATCTTAGTTTTAATCTTATACTTATTCTAACTTGCCATAAACTGAATTTTATCGAAAATTGGGCAGCATAACGGCTGTATTTTTAACAGCCCAAAAATCTGCAAAAGAATTTACACACTTCTATAATTTTCAAACACAACTCAGAATCATCGGACCTCCCGTCCTGAATCTAAAACACCAGCAGAACACACATCTATATCTAACACTTCAAAATTCTCAATCCAATTCTTAACTATCTCAACTCACAAAATCTATAAACATCATCAGAAACAAAATCCATAATCTAAACTATATCATTTTCATATACAATTCCCATCTCCTAATATTATACTCGAATATATACATCATTTCACAATCCAATTTTCGCATTTATTTACATTCCGAAATGAATACATGTCAAACTTTAATGGCTTTCCAAACCATATACAAAATCCAATACTAACATCAAACTTTACACATAATTACAAAACATGCACAAATCGGATCCAATCTCCTGCTCGAAAACTTGAAGATGGGGATGAAAGGGGGTGAGCTTTCGCTCCGTGGATAACATATTTATACTCGAACATAAGCAAAAATCATTTCTTAAAAATGTTTGTC
>JAOQMR010000006.1:5174753-5185810 GCA_027563865.1 Erythroxylum pelleterianum | reverse complement strand
TATCGGGATTTTCGGTTTAGTCTTAGGGTTTCCAACGCGTCGCGATATGCTTTTCTAAGATATTTGTAAGCGGATGTCGACCATTTGTTTCAGTGGGTTTCCGAATTCGATTTGCTTCAGTTTCGTTTCGCTTCGATTGCGATAAGACATTCGTTTTCCGATTCGATTCGAAAAGAATCCGTTCTTTCGAATTCTTCGTTTCCGTTTCCATTTTTCTGGTTGGGATCCGGTTCCTGAGATCAGGTCCTAATACAAGTTGACCCCTAAGGGAGTCAAAAATCCACTCAAAGTTTCTATCATTATCAATTTTTCCTAAACAACTTCCAAAATTCAGTCGATCATAACTCCTAGTCTCGATATCGAAAAATTGTATACTTTGCATCAATGGAAAGATAAAAACATCATCTAAAACTTTCATGTAGACCACTTTCTCCAATTCAGACTAAATCTATACGACGAGTGGCCTCGAAACCTAGTACAGGTAAACTTTCCCTTAAGATCATTTTCCAAAAACAAGTAAAATAATCTTATCTTTGGAAAATCATAACTCTCAATCCCAACATCGAAAAATAGCATACTTTACGGCTACAGAAAGCTTTCAACAAACACTACAAGTTTCATGTAGATCATTTTCTCAAATTTTGCCTAAATCAAAAAGTCAACTCTCATCCTCAAAAAGTCAAACTTTCCTTAATTCTACAAATTTTCACACTTTTTCTCCCGATATCAAAAAATTTCATTCTTTATAGTGATAGAAAGCTTTCAACAAAAGCTACGATTTTCATGAAGAGCATTTTCTCAAATTCTAACCAAATCAAAAAGTCAACTTTCTCAATTCTCCAATTTTTCACACTTTGCCTCTTTATTTCTTGATTTTTAATTTCCATTTCAATCATTAATCATCTTTTTCTCTTAAACTTTCATAATTTAGTCAAATCTACTCAAATCTTAAAGTCATCAAAACCAATTAATTCCTTCCTCATTAATTCTCGTAAGGCACAAAATCATCTACAACATAATTTATATTCAAAAACACTCATTTCCATTTATTTTAATTTTTCTAATTTTCACTAAAAATTCGGGGTCCAACAGATATTCTGTCATCGTAAGGTTTAAAATTTGACAAGATTATAGGCCAGACGAAAGCAGACGAAGGGCCAGACGATTTGGGACAATCGGCATAACTTTCTCTAACGATATCAGATCAAGGTCATTATTCAATGGTTTGAAAGAGGACTCATATATCTACAACGTTTATGAAGACCTTGAAGAGATATTTTGTCATATTAAGGGTCAAATTTGGACCAGACGATAGGCCAGACGAAAGGTCAGACGAAACTAGACGAAGAGCTAGATGATTTGGGACAATTGACATAACTTTCTCTAACAATATCGAATCAAGGTCATTATTGGATGGTTTGAAAGAGGACTCATATATATAAAATTTCATAAAGACCTTGAAGAGAGATTCTGTCATCTTAAGGGTAAAAATTGGACCAGACTATAGGCCAGACGAAAGGTCAGACAAAACCAGACGAAGGGCCAGACGATTTGGGACAATTGCATAACTTTCTCTATAAACGTCGTATCAAGGTTATTATTATATGGTTCGAAAGATAACTTCAATATCTACAACTTTCATGAAGACCTTGAAGATATATTTTGTCATCTTGGGGTCAAAATTGGACCAGACTATAGGTCAGACGAAACCAGACGAAGGGTCAGACGATTTGGGACAATCGGCATAACTTTCTATAAAGATATCAAATCAAGGTAATTATTGGATGGTTTGAAAGAGAACTCATAGATATAAAACTTTCATGAAGACCTTGAAGAGAGATTTTGTCATCAGGGTCAAACTTGGACCAGACGATAGGCCAGATGAAAGGTCAGACGAAACTAGACGAAGACGATTTGGGACAATTGACATAACGTTCTCTATAGATTTAGGATCAAGTTCATTCTTTAATGGTTCAAAACATAACGTTAAGGTCTACAACTTTCATGAAGACCTTGAAGATAGATTCTATCATCTTTAGGGTCAAAATTAGACTAGACAATAGGGTAGACGATTTAATGTGCAGTGGACCAGACGATAGGGTAGATGAATTGGGAAAATTGGCATAACTTTCTCTATAAACATCGGATCCAGATCATTCTTAGATGGTTCGAAAGATAACTTCAAGATATACAACTTTCATGAAGACCTTGAAGATAGATTCTGTCATCTTGAGGGTCAAAATTGGACTAGATGATAGGACAGATGAATTAGGAAAATTAGCATAACTTTCTCTATAAACGTTGGATCAAGTTCATTCATAGATGGTTCGAAAGAGGACTTCAAGATATACAACTTTCATGAAGACCTTGAAGATAGATTCTATTATCTAAAGGGTCAAAATTGGAGCAGACAATAGGGTAGATGATTCAGTCTACAGTGGACCAAATGATAAGGTAGATGAATTGGGAAAATTTGCATAACTTTCTCTATAGATGTCTGATCAAGGTCTTTCTTATGTGGTTCGAAAGAGGACTTCAAGATCTATAACTTTTATGAAGACCTTAAGTATAGATTCTATCGTCTAGAGGGTCAAAATTAGACTAGATGATAGGGTAGATGATTCAGTCTATAGTGGACCAGACAATGTAAGATGAACAATGCATAGAAGAAGTTTAGGCACCAGAAGACATGCATCAGAAGATATAAAAGGTCAACCATAGAAGACACAAAAAGTTTCAACATGGTCTTTCTCACATCACCAAGGTTCTAAATCACTGACAACACTCTCCAGAGTACCTCCACTTATAAGGATCAACTCAGATGTCCGAAATTTACATACTATATACCGTTGGAAAGCTAGAAAGATAAGCTACAACTTTCTAGAAGACAACTTTGTCTAATTTAGCCTAGATCAATATAGTTTTTCTCCTAAAGTTAGAACACGAAATTTACCCCTATGGAAGACTTGAGAATTTGCACTGTGCAAACTTGTAATGTCCTGGGCATAACCATTCAACCACCTAATTGACTTCATTATACTCTCAAATCTCAACTCATTTAACTCGTCACATTTCACTACATCTCATCGTTCACAATTCCTATCTTTATTTTCCATAACTTCTCACTTATGTACATATATATATATATATCAACAATTCATGTTCAAAATCATCAACTCAAGTTGATAACCTCTTCACGTATATCTACTTCAACTCACATCGTCCATACACAATCCATATTTCATTAGCATCAAAAAAATAAAGTTTTACAAATCTTTAATAGCATTTTAAGCCAAAATACAGCATTGTCTCAGAATCTCAATTTACAAAAGATACTTGAACAATTAAACTTAAAAAGCGACTAAAACATTGTGCTTTCCCAAAACCAACTCAAAATACAAAATAAGCAAATTTAAAGTAATTCCCTTATGTTCTTGATTACTTGATCTCTTAGCTATCATGCGAAGATGAGACGAAAAGGGGGTGAGCTTGAAAGCTCGTGGGTAATAGTTTATAATAGAAAATAAGCAAAACCTTTGAAACGTTCACTTGTCATATAAAACTCTTATTGAAATCCATAAAGCACTTGTTTCTAAAATTCTCATCATATAGTCAAATTTACAAACTACAAAATATGAATGCATCAACTTGTTCACATATCATAAGCACATAAGCACATCAGAATGGTTTGGGTAGATCTATAAATATGACGCACTACACATTTCTACATAATGGTCCTGTGTAGTCGTAAACTTGAGGGAGTCCATGAAGGAGCTTCGTGCCACTAGCAGGCAGGCAGGAGAAGCCTTTAACTTGATCAATGTGCACGTGACATTCTTGAATGGACCACCACAAACCCACATAACACATATTTCATAACTTGTAAACTTGTTGCCCAAAATGACACTTTTTTAAAACTTGATTTCATAAACTTGATATCCTTTCAAAATCATTTCTATTTTTCATTTCATAAATCAATAACACAATTCATATATAAAACATGTAGCACATTTTCGAAACATTCAAAAGCAATAAATGTACATTTATGATGCAATTTAAATCATTAAACTTTCTTGATTAAAAAAAACACTTGTGGCTTATTTACTCTATTATAAACATATACCCACCTTGATTCCCTTGCTTGAAGACTTGCTCAAAATGTCTCTTCTCTTACTCCTCTTGCCTTTCTTGATTTCCTTGATTCTTCACCAAATGAAGAGATCTTTGGCTTAAATGGAAGCTATTATCTTGCTCTATCTTTTTCCCTTCTTGAACAACCTCAAAATCTCTCTTGAAGGCTAAAAAAATTGAAACCCTAACTTGCTTTCTCTCCTTCTCTTCTTCTCTTCGTATGTCTCTCTCATCTTCATGACACTCTCTCTTTTTCTCTTCAATTTTCGTTCTTCTCTCTTCTTAAAATGCAAGACCACAATTTCTTCTTCCTTTGATACCCTTAATGAGTCCAAAAAGTTCATTTTACCCTTCCTTATAGGCTTATGTTCTTTTAACCTTAAGTGTCTTGCCAAAAATACCCTTGAATATTCCTATAACCGTAACACTTTAATTCAATAAACCCATGCAACAAATCCCACTAACTTTGGAAAAATTAAATAACTCCAAAAATTAATCCATCAAAATCTCATAATTTATAAAATCATGCTTAACTTCAATGAAAAAAAATTTCAGGGGCCAACAGAAACCTACCATAATTCTAGCTATACTATAAATAACTCATTTTGACAAGAATAACATATCAACAATAGAAAAACAAATGAAATGGAATGTAGGTGATATAAGTAGAACAATAACACAATAAGATCAAAAACATATACAATAAGTAATAAATCTGCGCATCTCAAAGAAAGTAGCAATAATAAATAAAATTGCTACTTGACAAAACTATACTCACAATTTTCTCTCTTATAGCTTTGGTAGCGTGCTTGTACACTTTTCCAAGCTTTCTTTTATAAGTTGCAAGATACTCTTCAACATTAGAGAGTAGAGTTTTATCCTCTTTTTGATTTTTCTATCCATAGAAACAATTGTTAATTAGAATTTTAAAAGAACTTGATAGATTATAACTCATTAAATAACTTATCCTTTAGCATAATTACTTGCAAAACTCTTAGGAGTAGCTGAGTGCATTTTAGTTTATTGTTTTTAATTTTGAATAGTTGTTCAAACAAATTACTGTATATTGAAACATTATATTAATTATATGTCATGAAATTAATTGTAAAAATAATAATACTTATCACAGCTTCACATTTGGGTGGTTCCAATAAAAAATGAGCTCGTTAAAGCCTTCTTTACTTATGTAGTTGGGATGATTAGCCATTCTTTCTACATCTATAATATATTGTGTAAAATACTTTTGTTTCACTCTAGACTTATAACTTCTCCATGTATCTCCATTAGTCTTCATATCCCATTCTTTATCTTCTAATGGCATAATAAACATCTTCTACAAAGAAATAAATGTACATTTAAATTTCTTAAATCAAATTGAAAGGAGTATTAATATAATGGTTTCGTATATTAACATATTCCTAAACAGGTTATTTGGGAATCTTACATTAATTAACATCATTTAAAGGTGTAAGATTTTGTTTACAAGCTACAATACTTAAGAAAAGTGTGAATTTAGTCAGCGTCTTCTTATTATGAACAACTACCTAATTAAGAGCATAAAAAAGAATTGGTTTGCTTTATTCTACATATCGTACATGAAACTCCTTAAGCAAAGTTGGATTACCTTTGCATTGAGCAGTGTCAATTTGTATAACATGTATGCTTATATAATTTTCGTTTTCTTGTACTGCAATCAAATTCAGAGGAAGATTAGAAGCTTGGACTTCTACTATATTTTCATATGGTTCTAATCATTGTTTTATAATTTTAGTCAATAGTTATTGCCACCTTAGCAAAGCAAACTCTTGTTGAACAATTGTTTCCCTTACTTCAACTTCAACCATATTTTCACGTGATTCACCTCCTCCAATTACTCATTCAATTTGTAATTATTTCTCAATAAGTTTCTTTTTTTTTCATCTTAAAAAGTCATCAACACTACCTGAAGGACATGAAGGTTATGGTATGCCATTCTTTTTATAAGTTTGGTCTTTCCGTTTCTATTAAAATTTATAACAATTAAAACCATGAAATAGAAAAGAATAAATTATAAGTTTATTTATCTATATTAATATTTAGAAAATTTTATGTTCATAATACAAAGAGGACAAGAAATAACTAATTGTTGTATAAACCAAATTTATTAGTAGAATAATAACACATATATATGCCAAAAAAATGAGGAAACATATACCTCTTTATGGATAACAATTGGAATTATTACTAGTGTGTTTTCTTTATTGATTTGGCATTGCTCTTCACTATCATCTAAATGCTTTTGCTCCCCATGTGACAAGTCAACTGAACCTCTTAACTCATAAGTCCTACTACTATCTCAAAAAGTTTGTCATGACTATGGTATAACAAACTTGGTCGCACATGTTTGCTTATAGCCTTTTTTCATCATAAAGACCTATAACATTAAACAATTGTTAGATTAGTATATGTTAAAAGCAAGTTTCATAATAACAATTAGGGAATGCTAAATTTCCCTTTTTACTCCATCATACAACACTGAACATACTCAAAACTATTTAATTATACATAACAAGGCAACATGAATTTTAAATGATTGATTTGTTGAGCCATCATACGTCTCTACCCCAAACTCCTACAACTCCATCAGTTCTTTAATCAATGGTTGCAAGAAAACATCAATATCTTTTCTAAAAGAAGTCGGGCTAGTTATAATTAAAGATAATATCAAATTTTCTGATTTCAGACATCTCCATAAATTATAGTTTACTAAGATTGTGGGCCATATATTGTGTGAAAAAGATTAAATCCATTATTGGCAAGAGCTAACCTAACATTACGAGGATCTCATGCAAACTAAGGATACAATGAGTCAAAGTCTTTATATGCTTGGCCATCGAAATAATGCCTTGAATTATGATCTTTAGGACGCCCCTTATCATGTCATTTCATGAATTCAGCTAATTTTGGACACATGTAAAGATGTTGCAACCTTGATTTTGATGGAAAATATCTAAACACCTTGGTTGGAATTTGCCTCACATTTGAGGTTGTACAATGATCTTTGCTATTTTCACTACTAAAACTTTGTTTCCACCTAGATACACCACACACTTTGCAGTTGATTGATTTCTCATCATTCCACTAATACAAAATACAATCATTGGGACATACATGTATCTTTGTACAATGAAGTCTTAAATTCTTCACAAGTTTTTTTGTTGCATTAAAAGACCTAAAAATCCTTACAATGGAAAAGGCCTCTTTAAATATCCACATAAGATCTGCATAAGCTGCATTACTAATTCCATAGGTACACTTAAAAAGATAAAGTTAAATGGTCAAAGAAAGTTTATAAAAACTTCGACAACCAGGTTATAACTCTTGTTTTCCTTCCTCTACTAATTTAAAAAACTTCTCAAAATCAACATTTGAACCATTACTAACTCATGCAACAACTGTTGGTGCCTTCATCTATATCTTTAAAGGTGTCATATAGTAAGCTATCTATATTATCATATACTAACCTTCCATCAAATTCATTACTATCATCCATATTTATACTTGCATTAATTAATCCTTTATTAAATTCCCTCATATCTTATAGCAAATTCATCAACAATCAAATGATCATATACAATATTTTCTAGATATCAATTATAATTGTAGCACTTCTTGCATGGACAGAAATTTCATTCCTATTAGCCACCTTAGAGAAAACCTTTTCAAGAAATTGATCAACTACACTTATATATTGATAATTATATCTGGGAGAAGTCATCCAATGTCTATCTCCCATTTTAGATTATATTAACAACTAAGAAAATTTCACTATGACATACTAACCTAGTTTGAATTACTAGTAGATTGTTTTAGAGAAATATACATGAAGCATGCCAATAGCAGTAATCTTGTCAATTTTGGTTTTTACTTCAATTATAGGTAAATTCAAATGTTTTGGTAGTAATTTTGCAAAAGTAAAAAAAACATGTATAATGAACTTTTGTGTTATTGCTATCATGGAACTAAAAGATTATGTGCTTAAAATTTAAATTTTAACAATATACATAGGAAAAGAAATAACTAAAGATTGCTATTGAATGTGAAAGTCATCCAATTATGAATGTAAAAGGTATCTAAAATATTATAAAATTTAATAAAAGCTAGATTATGATTTTTAAAATTCATCCAATTATGAAAAGGTATCTAAAATATTATAAAACTCAACAAAAGCTAGATTATGATTTTAAAAAGTGATTAAAGTTAAAGGGTAACAGGTTACAATAAAGGTAGAAAATGATGTAGGCAATATGTTTAGACCTAAAAGTGTCTTTTCCACAAAAAAAAATTTGATGTTCATGTCAAATTGATGACTATATTTTCTTAAATTCTATGAGAAAATAACATGTAAAATTTCAAAACAATAATAGTATTGGACGATAAAAGTGAACTCTAAGTATTTTATCTTCTTCTTCCACTGTTATTTGTTAAGAAAGTAGATAAACTACCTTTGATAAAAGCAAGTTTTTTAATCATAATTTCACAAACTGCAACCATGAAATCGAACAACAATTTAAGTAATCTGTTATTCTAATAAATGAAATGCTAAAATTTTCTTCATACGATGATGTTGATGAGATGAAATTGGTATAAAAAAAACGAAACCTATTCAACCTAATTAGCTCCTAAATCCACAATTAGAGGTGAAAACAATTTGTTTCTTGTAAAAATTATATCGATTCATAACCCACTTTTTCCACTATGGCAAGATTTGTAGAACTTGCACTATAAGTTAGTCAATGTCCTAATATAGTGTATTTTGACTATATTGCACAAACTTCATTCAATTTACATTGCTACAATTGAATCAAACTAAAAGGTGAAACCTTACTAATATCAATATACACCCAAATCACACCTTAAAGAGATAAATATGTTTGCTTTTTCAATATCACTATTCAGAATGTTAATGATTCAATGATAAGTACCAGAATGAATTTGAAACTAAACTAGAATCAAATCATAAGTACATGTTTAATGGCTTCTTCAATAAATGGGTGCTAGTAATGCATGACTACATAGATCTTAGTTGGGGCATTCTTTTTTCAAAGGGCTTTCTTCAACTCTTCTCCTTAAATAAAGAGCATGGCCAATAAGGCAAGATTCTTTGGAACAAATAAATAAAAACACTTAAGCAAAACTTTTATTATATATGTAATGGTGGATGTTATCATAACAAAATATCACCATCCCCAACATAAATCATTATGCTCATTTTTTTTGAAGTGACATTTTAGAATAATAATGATAAGCAAGTAAAGCATCAGAAATTGGTTAAGAGTTATTGAGGTAAGCAAGTGAAATGAGCATCTGTAATCTATCTATCGTATATGAGAATCACTACCAATTGAAGTGTAACCTTCCTTATTCTTTGGTGCTTGAAGAATTGATATAAATTGGGCAGTTATTTTTGCTCAAAATGAAACAACCTTATAATCAGATAATGTTCTGTATAATATAGCAAAAAAATATATTCAAAAGATAAAATGAGAAACCAAAAATGCAAAGAGAAATAAAAACCAAACTGCAACTATTGCTTTTAACATCAAATACGATAAAAACCAAAAACCATAATGAGACCTATATGCTTTTAACTCCAAAAAGCTTTAACTTTGCCTTCTCAAAGTTCAACTTTGTGTTTAACTCCATTGCACCTATATGATCGATGGAGAAGACCAAGGAATATCACACTCTTTTTCAAATGAGAATGACGGCTGAGAAGTTGCTTAGTCTCAGCCCACTTTACCATCTTGTAACTTACTCTCTTTTGTCCTTTTACAAGGTTATGCACGTAGTTGTTTCAAGGAACAACAGCAAGGGAGTGCTTGGTAAGGACTAAAAAATAGAGGAAGCAAAAAGGGGAAAATGATTTTGACGCTTGATTTTGCAAATTGTATAATCCTCTATTATATTTTTATATTATCATTGTGTTATGTAAAAGTTAATTATAATTCCCTTTATTTTTTCCCACAAATATTATGTAAAATATGATATATGAAATAGTAGCACTTGTTCAGGGATGACAAAGTAACCTAACTCAGCTCGAATTGACCGAATTTTAAGATAGGCTTGGGTGAACTTTTAAGAAAAATTGGGCTAAGCTATAGTTTAGGCTATCCGGCTTAGCTCGGCCCCAAAGAAAATTTTTTAATGTAAAATGATATCATTTTGAGAAAAATATGACATGGTTTTTAATTTTTAGAAATTATAAAAATAAATTTAATCAGGCTCAGGTTAGGGTTCAGGCTTTATTTGTTGCTTAATTGACCTGACCTATTGCCACTTTTCTTTTTATTTAAAAATACTTTATTAATTTCTTAAAGTAGTGACTATTTTAGTTGTTGAATATATAAACTTTTAAAGCGATCATTTTTTATTTTTTTGCCTTTTAAATATATGGCAACACATCATTAAACTAGTTTTAAGTAACTTTAAAAAGTGTTGTTTTTTAATATTGTTAAAGGTAATACGTTAAAAATCATTGCATAGTACTAGTTTTAAGCAACACATTTTAAAATTGTTACAAATTTATTATTGCCTAAGTTCTTTTTGCAGTAGTGGTTAAATATAAAAGTCAATGTTAATTATTAGACACTAGACATGTAAACCAAAAAATATGAAATACTATAATTGAGTGGAAAAGTTAATTTGTTATAAATTATGATATATGTAGTCGGAATGATAACAAATAAACGAACGTAATAAATGGATAAGAAAACTTATTTTTGTTTAATAAAATATTTTGTAAAATAAGAGGGTTTTCTAAGATTAAGAAGTTTTGTAGGAAAAAAGATAGCATTTGTTATTAAAAAAATGGTTTTTAATAATTTTTATAAAAAATAAATTCAAGAAAATTATTATAATTTTTGTTAGAACTATAAAATACATGG